>JAJPUD010017224.1:0-31854 GCA_023553655.1 Myrmecobius fasciatus | reverse complement strand
TAATTATGTTCGCTCTGCCTACCCATGAGCACTTAATGTTTTTCCAAATTGATTAGGTCTGATTTTATTTGTGTGGCAAGTTGTTTTTTGGTTTAGTTCGTATAGCTTCTGACTTTTCCTTGGCAGATAGATTCCCAAATATTTTATCCTATCATCTGTTATTTGAAATGGAATTTCTTTTTGTATCTCTTGCTGCTGAACTTTGTTGGTAATATATAAAAATGCTGTTGATTTATGTGGATTAAATAAAATCCACACAGGATTTTGAATCCTGCCACTTTGCTAAAGTGAATTGTTTCTAGTAGTTTTTTAGTTGAGTCTCTAGGGTTCTCTAAGTATACCATCATGTCATCTCCAAAGAGTGATAATTTGGTTTCTTCATTTCCTACTCTGATTCCTTTTATCTCTTTTTCTTCTCTTATTGCTAACTAAAGCTAACATTTCTAATACAACATTAAATAGTAATGGTGACAGTGGGCAGCCTTGTTTCACTCCTGATCTTATTGGGAATGGTTTTAGTTTGTCTCCATTACATATGATGCTTGCTGATGGTTTTAAATAGATGCTACTGATCATTTTAAGGAAAAGCCCATTTATTCCTATACTCTCTAGTGTTTTTAATAGGAAAGGGTGTTGTATTTTATCAAATGCTTTTTCTGCATCTATTGAGATAATCATATGGTTTGTGTTAGTTTGGTTATTAATATAATTAATTATGCTGATAGTTTTCCTAATATTAAACCAGCCCTGCATCCCTGGTATAAATCCTACTTGGTCATAGTGTACTATCCTGGGGATGACTTTCTGTAATCTCATTGCTAATATCTTATTTAACATTTTTGCATCAATATTCATTAAGGAAATTGGTCTCTAGTTATCTTTCTCTGTTTTCACGCTACCTGGTTTAGCTATCAGCACCACATCGGTCTCATAGAAGGAATTTGGCAGTATACCTTCTGTCCCTATTTTCTCAAATAGTTTGTATAGTATTGGAATTAATTGTTCTTTGAATGTTTGGTAGAATTCACATGTAAATCCATCTGGCCCTGGAGATTTTTTCTTAGGGAGTTCGTTAATAGCTTGTACTATTTCTTTTTCTAATATGGGACTATTTAAATAATTTATATCATCTTCTCTTAACCTGGGCAATCTATATTTTTGTAGATATTCCTCCATTTCATTTAGATTATCAAACTTACTGGCATAAAGTTGGGCAAAGTAACTCCTAATTATTGCTCTAATTTCCTCTTCATTGGAGGAAAGTTCTCCCTTATCATTCTTGAAACTAACAATTTGATTTTCCTCTTTCCTTTTTCTTATCAAATTAAAGGCTTATCTATTTTGTTGGCTTTTTCATAGAACCAACTCTTAGTTTTATTTATTAATTCAATAGTTTTCTTATTTTCAATTTTATTAATTTCTCCTTTTATTTTTAGAATTTCCAATTTGGTATTTAATTGAGGGTTTTTAATTTGTTCTTTTTCTAGTTTTTTTAATAATAAGCCCAATTCGTTGATCTTTTCTTTCTCTATTTTATGCAAGTAAGCATCTAGAGATATAAAATTCCCCCTTATAACCGCTTTGGCCATATTCCACAAATTTTGGTATGTTGTCTCAGTATTGTCATTCTCCTGGATGAAATTATTGATTGTGTCTATGATTTGCTCTTTCACCCATTCATTCTTCAGGATTAGATTATTTAATTTCCAATTAACTTTTGGTCTATTTTCTCCTGGCCTTATATTGCATGTGATTTTTATTGCATCATGATCTTAAAAAGATGCATTTACTATTTCTCCCTTTCTCCATTTGATTTTGAGGTTTTTATGCCCTAACACATGGTCAATTTTTGTATAGGTTCCATGGACTGCTGAGAAAAAAGTAAACTCCCTACTGTCTCCATTCAACTTTCTCCATAGATCTATCATACCTAACTTAACTAACAATTGGTTTATCTCCCTAGTTTTTTTCTTGTTTATTTTGTGGTTTGATTTATCTTATTCTGAGAGACCAAGGTTGAGATCCCCCACTAGTATAGTTTGGCTGTCTACTTCTTCTTGCATCTCTCTTAATTTCTCCCCTAGGAATTTGGATGCTATTGCACTTGGTGCATTGCTAGATTATCTATGGTACCCTTTAATAAAATATAATTTCCTTCCTTATCTCTTTTGATTAGATCTATCTTGGCTTTTATTTGATCTGAGGTAAGGATTGCTACCCCTGCTTTTTTTTGTTCACCTGAAGCATAATATTTTCTGCTCCAGCCGTTTACCTTCATCCTATATGTGTCACTGTGTTTTACATGTGCTTCTTGTAGACAGCATATTGTGGGATTCTGGTTTTTAATCCAGTCTGCTATCTGCTTCCACTTTATGGGAGAGTTCATCCCATTCAGATTCACAGTTAGAATAACTAATTCGTTATTCCCTGCCATCTTATTTACACAAGTTATGTTTCCACTTTCCTTTCCCCTTTCTCCCTTTCCCCCTCGTCAGTACTTTGCTTTTGATGACCCCCTCCCCCAAACAATAATCCACCCTTTAGATCCCCTCCCCCTGTTTTTACTCCTTTCCCCTGATTCTTCTATTTTCCCTTCTATTAATTTATCCCTTTCTTTTCCTCCTTTCCCTCCCACTTCCCTCTAGCAACACACAAGTTTCTATGTGAAATCAAGTGTCTGATATATACTTTTAGAGCCCAACCTGATAAGAGTAAGATTTACACAATGCTCATCTCCCTCCCCTCTTTCTCTCAATTATATTAGGTTTTCTTTGCCTCTTGAAGAGATTTTACTTTGTTTTTACCTCCTTTTTTTGATCTCATTTTACCACTTTTTCCCTCTTTTCCCCATTATGACAACCTTTCCCCCTCTAATTCTCTTTTTCATATTATCAAAGTAATATCTAGTTAATTATACCCCCAAACTTTAAGTATCCCCCTAGTAGAAATAAAGTTTTCAAGAGTCCTTTCCTTTTTACCTTTTTATGCTTCTCTTGAGTTCTGTTTTTGGATGTCGAATTTTTTGTTCAGATCTGGTCTTTTCATTAGAAATAGGGAAATTCACCTATATCATTCAATGACCATCTTCTTCCCTGGAGGGTAATGCTCATTCTAGCTGGATAGGTTACTCTTGGCTGTAATCCAAGTTCCTTTGCCTTTTGGAATATCTGGTTCCAGTCCCTTTGATCCTTCAATATGGAGGCTAACAGAGCATGTGTGATTCTAATTATTGATCCTCGGTATTTGAATTGTTTCTTTCTAGCTGCTAGCAGAATCTGTTCCTTGGTGCTATAGTCCTGAAATATAGCCATGATATTCCTTGGGGTTTTAATTTTGGGGTCTCTTTCAGGAGGTGATCGGTGAATTCTTTCAATGGCGATTTTGCCTTGTGATTCTACAATCTCAGGGCAGTTTTCTTTCAGGATTTCCTGGAAGGTAGTGTTTAGATTCTTTTTTTCATCATGGCTTTCAGGAAGTCCAATAATCCTTATATTGTTTCTCCTAGGTCTATTTTCCAAGTCAGTTGTTTTTCCTAGAAGATATTTCATATTTTCTTCTAATTTTTCATTTTTTTGTTTTTGTTTGACTGATTCTTGAAGTCTTATTGAGTTATTCACTTGCGTTTGCTCATTTCTTATTTTTAAAGTGTTGTTTTCTTCAGTTACCTTTTTAAGCTCCTTTTGTAACTGGCAAATTGAATTTTTTTGTTCATTGCACTCTTTTTCCACTTCAGTAATTTTATTTTTCAACAAATTGGTGTCTTTTTCATATCTCTTTTGCAGGGCATCATATCCTTCTTGCACTGATTTCAGTTTATTTTCCCATTTATCCTCCAGCTCTCTTTTGAGGATCTTTATGCAATCTTCCAGAAAGGCCATTTGAAAAAGGGACCAGTGATGGTCCTTAATAACTTCCTCTGGCATTTTGTCTAAAGGAACCTCAGGATCTGGGATCATCCCTTCTTTTTCTCAATAAATGCCGTCTATGGTGAGAGCTCTCTTTTGCTTCTTCATTTTTTTTTAAGACAGAGTGAATATCTCTTTAAGGTAGGGAAAAAAAGGCTGAAGATTTTTCCCCTGGGGCAATTTGGGGAATTAACTTAAGGTGCTGGGCTGGTGGGGGCTAGGACTAAGTCCGAATTATTCCTTAAAAAAGGCAAGTCTGCCAGAACACCTGCCCCTAATCAGAGAAGAGTGTCTCGCGTGCTTCAGATAAACTCCAGTTGTTTGGAATTTGGAGTTTGGATTTTGGAGTTTCTGCCACAGTGAGCTGAGTCCCTCCCTCACTTCTGGCCTAAACCTTAGTCCTCTGTTTATTCCTCTGTCCAAGTTAGACAAACCTGATGTGAAGTTCTTCAGAGATATCAGTAAGCAGTGTCCAAATATTTCTGGATTAGTTGACTTGAAGATCAGTTCAGAGGCTTATTTTATTGCTGATTTGAGAGAAGATGGGAGGAGGACGCAGAGAGTCACGTTTTCACTCTGACATCTTCACAACACAGTTTCAAAGAAGAAAATTTATGCTTAATATAAGAGGGGGTCCCAAGGAAAAAAACTTGCTAATAATTAAAAATGTCCAGGAATAAATAGACTGTCTCAGGAGGTGTGAATTCTTAGACATAACCAAAGGTCTCCAGGTATCCAAGCAGTGGACGGCCACTTATTGGAGATATTGTGAAAGAGATGCAAATAAATTTGGGTTTTGAGGTAGATGCATTTTGATATCCATCCATGTCTTTGATTCTGAGATTCAGCGAATCATGACATATAAGAGAAAGAAATGCTTAGAAACATCTGCTAGGAGAAAAGCCAGAGGTCTGGAGGGATTGTAGAGGGGTACAATTATTCCTAGGCCTCTTGTGGTTACTTGAGCCACTATGACAATTGGTTAATTAATCAATAAATACTTATGAGAAGTCTACTAAGAGCTTGAGCAACAGGTGGTCAACAGAAAGCAAATGAGAGTAAAATAAAGTCACTCGTAGAAATTAAAGAAAGCCAGGTACTGTGAAAAGAGCAATGAATTTTAAGCCAGGGGACCTGATTACCAGCTCATTCATTACTATTTCTGTGACTTGGCAGAGGTCACTTAGGCTCTCAGGGGCCAAGTTTACTTGTCTATAAAATGCCCTATGATTTCCAAGTTCCCTCCCCTTCCATGATCCTATAACTCTTTATATGCATGATTACAAGTAACCGAGAATTTACACAGGTCATTGGGGTAGTATTCTTCATTAAAGACTTCCAAAGGCTTATATTTTGAGGGTTTCTTTTTTCCTTCTATCAATAAAGCTTTCTTTTTTATTATTGAGAGATTCATATTTGTAAGACATATATATGTGTGTGTGTGTGTCAATATACACATATATATTTAACTGATAAAATTATATGAAATCTTGATGCTGAACCAGCAGAACTGTCAAGGACTTTGATGGTATGAATTTTCTTTTCTAGGAGTTCACTAGTGTAACTTGTCAGGAAGGCAAGAGAAGGCACTAAACATTTATTTAGCACATATCACATACCAGATATCATGCTAAAGCATTGTGCAAATATTATCATCTTTGATCCTTACAACAACCATCTAAGGCAGATGCTGTTGCTATCTCCAATTTACAGCAGAGGAAACTGAGGCAGAGAATAAGAATCACATAGCTAGTAAGTGTCTGAAGTGGTACTTGAAATCAAGTCTTCTTAATTCTATGACCAATGCTCTATCATGCTGAGAGATTAAGGGATGAAGTAGCAGTTGGTCAATAGTTAGAAGCAGAAGTTGAAATTATCGTGATCATTTAACTCAATAGGTTTTCATGTCTCATAGGTGCCAGTTTGTAATTTGAAGGGGATAGCTATCCCCTTCTCTACAAGAGTAGAAACCCTGGATGATGGCTAAAAAGGGAGAGAAGGTTGGGGAGGAGCACATTTGTGTTAACCTGCCCTTTGGAAGCACTTGGTCAGTCATTGGTGTTGGTAGTAACAAGGATAGAAGACCCCTTCTCCATAGGAATTGCTCTCATTAATGCTAATTTCAGAGGTAGCAAACTATCTAACCCCCTGAAAGAAGGATTAGTAATATGAAGGACAAAGTTCTTCCCAGGATTTTTTCACTCTATGTCCTAGACTATCTTTATTTAATTCTGAGATATACTCATTGAAGAGGTGACAGCAGTTTGAAAAGAAAGGAAAAATTAGATAAATTGGACCTTGAATGAGTACATACTTAAATTTTTATGGTCCCAAGAATTCTACCTCAATCAAATAGAATTTTTAAGAGCCTATATAAATACTGTTCTAAGTACCAGAGATAGAAAGATAAAAATGGAACATTCCTTTTCTCAAGGAGCTTGACACCTAGCCAGGGAAATATATAAATACGTTAAAATATATTAAAAGGAGGTAAAATGTTTTGTGATCTTTATCACTGAACCTCAGTAGGTCTAGGTTTTCTCATATGTCACATAAGCTTTAGATCTCTGATGTTTCATGCTCAGAATATACTATCAGGAATCTCTACCACACAAAACTGCTAGTAGTCCTGGGAAAACAAGGCTCCCAGAAACCACTATCTAGATGGGCATGCTTCCTTCATAGCAGTACAGTTGTTAGACTCATTTGTTTTATCCACAGGATTGTATGACTTCATTCTACAATGACCTATTCTTCTCAAGGAAGAAGATGTATACCCTCCCCCTTTATGTTTTGCTTACCATGTTTTGTCTCACAATTCTCCACTGGTTTGTACTGCTATGTAGCACTACTATTGCAGAATCCTATCACTGTGTTCCACTTCTATTTTATTATCCCTTTTGAAGAAAGGATAAAATATCCCCCCTCTCCCCATGTGACTTAATCCATGATCATATTGTTGTATATATACCACATCTCCCCTACCTTTCTGAAGTTCCTCTTTTATCCCCTTCTACTCTACCACATACCCCAATATTAGATAGTTTTGTCTAAGTCTAAAAAAATTCTAATTGTACTTCTGTGGTCATAACCTATTAGCAAAGAAATTTTATAAATGTATAATTAAAAGTAATCAAAGAGAAATATAGGGTGCTAAAACTGATATATATATATATGTGTGTGTGTATATATACATATATTATACATACACATTTACCTTGTGACAGCTTTGTGAGTATCTGTTTCTACAACTACCAATTGGAGATTAATGATTTATCTTCATATTGGTTCTTCCCTTAAATTGTTAACCCAATAACTTCTACTATAGTAATGTAAATGTGGGTCTAAATTCTTTAATGCTATGGTAATTCCCAGTAAATCCTAAAAGATTTCAATTGTAGAATAGCAATGGGTTGTGGTCCCAATACCTGTAACCTAATGAAGTTGTTACACCCCACCACAAGGTAGATAACAGTCTAGTGTCTTTTTTCCCCAACCACTGAAACTCACAAAGGCCACATATTTAGAAGATATGATCTGTTAAAGGATGCTCCTATGCTAACTAAGTCAGATACCTGACTTTTTTATGTGCTGACATCATTAGCAAATTATAAAATATGCTATCATTCTAAATTATATGACTATGCTGAGGTTTTTTGAGGGAATATCATTTTGTAAATTAGTTGGAGTAGTATCTTAAACACAATAATAACTATTCTAAGTTCTATAGATCTGTTATATTTGATTAGTGAATATTTCACCGTGAAAGAAAACTGGTGATTGTTTTCTGTCAGCTGAATAGTCAGTGAGCCCTCAGAACTCAACATTATAATGAGTTAACATAAGGTTCATTTTTGGGTCATCCATAAGAAGGGAATGATTAGCTATTTAAATATATGTATCATAGCATTTTGTACAAGGATATGCCCATAAGCTTCAGTAATGGACACATTTATTACAAGCTAAGAAATCAATGGAATGAGATATAAATGCACATCTTTAGCCCATTTTCATAGATCCTACTTCCCAAGTTAATTCGCTTCCAAATGAAACAACCTCTAAAACTGAGTTATCCAAGAACCCCAGAGGAGTAAATACACAGATACAAATTGCTATGTAGGTGTTGATGACGTTGATCCAATTGCTTTTCTTATTTGTAGCTCATTCACCGACCCACAGAGGAAAAGAGCTCTGATTTGGAAACCAGGATAATAATAATAACAGTTACAATAACAATAATAATTATAGTTAGCACTTGTATAGTCCTTTAAGGTTTTCAGTGCTTTCCATAGGATTCTCATTCACACTTCAGAAAAAACTCTGGAAAGTAGGTGTTACTATTATACCCATTTTATAAATGAGGGAAATGGAGCATAGAGAAATTAAATGACCTTCCTGGGATGATACAGATTTGATTTGAAAACAGATCTTTCTGAAATAACCGTGATGATCCTTCAGAGCCAATCTCAAACTATTCTTTTTTCGTCCACCTCTGCTGTTTTATTTGTGAATATAGTACTTGTAAATCTTTAAAGCCTGTGCATCTTAGTATAGAGCAATGGGTTACAAGGTATCATATGTCTCAAGGTGTATTACATAAATCTGTTTCACTGTATCCCATTGGTAACAATCCTGAAATTTAGACAGTTATCCCAAGGATAAGAACAGTGCCAAATGAAGGTGCTCAAGTTTATTTCAGAAATGAGTAATCAAAAGGGGCAAGTATGGACATTTGATTGACTAACTTGCCCTTTCAGTATGTTGATGAACCTGTGATCTCATAAATGAGGTCAGTCACTCACTCTCCTGGGGAGTACAATGTATCTTTCCCAAATCACCATTTGTAACTTGTCAATGCCCTTTTTTAAACCCTCTACAAGGTGCTCAGTTTCCATAATATGCTAATAATTTTCCTCCTATCTCTTGAGACTATGTATCTCAATGTAGCACACAAACTGTCCAAATGTTAATCCTCTGTTCTTGTTAACATGATGAACCCACTTTATTTTCCACACAAGTATAACTCTGATAACATTATTTAAATATATCCCACAAAAACCTGTGTTGGTAATGGGTTACTAGTGTCTAGTGTCTGTTTCTTCAATGATTTGGGGGCAAGCTGTAACTTTAACCCTTTAGAAATTATAGTCTTTCATAATTCAGTCATATGGCATCACCAATCCCTGGGAGAAGTTTGAGATTGAAAAGATGGACCTGTATGTGAATGGGAAGCTAGAAGTTATTTTTTTTAAATTTAATGTGGTTTTAGCCATGTCTAAATCTTTGTGACCCCATTTGTTTTCTTTGCAAAAATACTGGAATGATTTTTTCATTTCCTTCTCCAACTCATTTTAGAGATAAAGAATTAAGGCATACAGGATATCAAGTGAACTGCGCAGGTTGACACAAATGTTGAGTATCAGAATTGAATTCAGAAAGATGAGCCTTCCTGATTCCTGACCCAACACTCTATCCACTGCGCCTGAGTTCCTCCAAACATCTTGGTCTTCTCTCTTGCTTTTGTCCTATTCTGAGTGAGACTAGTTCATAGGCAGGCCAAGCTAGCTATTGGAATTGAGACATTGATGTCCTCCTGGGACCTGAGCGATACATCTGCTGTTTTATATTCTGAACTTTCACTTTTTGTTATACTACCTGGAGCCTCATTAGCCAGGAACACTACCTCATCTGCAGGTGTCTTTCTCAGTCTGTCTTGGATCTGTGACTTGGACACTCAACAAAAATGTTGCCAGTTGGTACCTGTTTCTTTTATAAGCCATCAGTATGGGACTGTGGTACCCTGATATGCGTCTGGTATACAGCTGCTCTCTGAGCTCTGGAGTGCTTTGTTAGCAGCATGTTCCTAACCCAGTTCCATCCCCAGTTTTCACAGACTCTCTGTGTGTTTCTTTATTGCAGGCTCAATAAGTGACTCACCATGACTTTTTTTTCCCTCAATTTTCCCATTATATTTCAGACTATTACGTTTTCTAAGACTGTATCATTTGTGGAGAGGAATTCAGATATAATGCCTCCTAATTTTGCCATCTTGGCTCTGCCCAGACTAATAACTTTAGGACTCGCTTTAATGATAATGTCATCCACTGAAAATAAAAAAAAAATCCACATAGAGAAATTCTATCCTTGATGTAACTTTCACCAGTAAGAAAGAAAAATGATGAAGATGTATTGGGACAAAGTGATCCCTTCATCTGAGTATGATGGAGGAGATTAAAGCCAGGAATAATTTAATATGAATAATAGATTTGGGGAGACTAAAATTCAAAAAGTTAAGAGGAAATAAAGGATCATATCGACTAAAATTTTGTAGGGGAAGCCAGAAAAAGAGAGAAGAGACATTCAGTACAATGTAATTCTGAAGACACAAAGAGAAACAACCCAAAAAGGAAGAAAAAGAGGAGCTGTTCAAGAGAACAATGTGAATATATAGAAAACTCAACAACCAACTTGGATTTAAGAAAGACAATTTTGGAAGATGAAAACAAAAGCAAGTAACAAAGGATGAATTTTAAAAGTATCACATAGTACTTGAAGAATAGTGTCAGGACCACTTAAATAATAAGCTGGGACTGGTGGGGAAAGAGAAAGACAACAAAATATGCAATTTGGTCCTTTGTTTTAGCTATATTGCAATATTTGGCTATGTTAAAGTGAGCTGTGAATGCTTCTTAGAAATGATGAAAAATTGATTAAAAAAAAGAAAGGGTATGTCATGTCCTATTACCCAATTTTAATATTGGGAATGGCAAAGAGAGAATAAATAGCTAATAAGAAATTGATATCTAAGATAAGTAAAGAGATGATAGAGAAGGAAATAGCTACCCTTGATGTATTAATGTTCCTTGGCTTATGTGAATCATAGGTCTGCAACTTTTTAAATGGCATATATGTATATTTTAGCTTAAAACAACACTAACCAAAGACTTTATCTTCACACATACTGGACCTCATCTTGAGGACTGATATAAGGGGGTCATTAATATCTTTTTGGCCTAATGCCCCTATTTTGAATTGCTCCAGACAAATCTCCTAATAGATTCATGGGATTGCTCTTAGTAGTTTTCCCAAAATGCAGATGACAGACACCCCAGATTATAAACACACTTTCATGGGAAAATAAATTTTTATTAGGGACAGAGAATTTTTATTCTGTCCCACAAAAAGTAAAATTCAGTAAGCACCTCCAAGAATAGAATATACTGAGTACCATCTATCCGACCTTTTAACACTCTAAGTAGTCTTTTTTTTTTTTCCACAGTCCTATGTTTGATCCTCAGCCTAATAGTAAGAAATCTTATAGCAATTTTATCTATGCAATCTGAATAATCATTGATTCTGCTTTTCTAGCAAGTAGCTGAACAAGAGTTATAAGGATTATTCTCACTTTTCTCCAAGGAGCATGCTGCAGCAATATCTAATCCAATCTCTTCATCTGAAGAATGCTTTAACATGCCATTACCTTCAAGGCAACTATCAGAGCAAGTGCTTTCCAGGAAATCTCATTTCTTTATATAGAAGATGAGTTTCCAAGGTCATGTTGCCTAGGGAATTCAGAATCTCCATTTCCTGCCACAAGAGTTGGAATGGCTGAGCTAACCTTAACCAGTCAGGATCAAGAAACTTATCTTGTTCCTCTACTAGGTGTTTCTATCACGTCACTGTTACTTGGTTCTGACTGAGGTAAGTACTTTTGGGCACAGCTTGATTGGGAGGAACTTGTCCAATTAATCAGAAATTTCACAAGAAATACTATCCCCTTATAGATGTAATTAATGCGTCACAATGAGAGACTCTTAAAAAAATTGAAAAACGAAGAAGAAACTATGGAATTAAAGGGAACAAATGCTGCGGTTATTTTTAAATGAAGAGAATAGTCTACAAAGTAGATACCATTGAAATTAACTTAAATTACTAGTAAAATGATAGAAGTAGCATTAAAATAATGATCTGATTAGTGAACATTTAGAAATGGAAGTGTTGACCCCAAAGAACCAATCATCATAGAATACCTTATTTATTTTTTGATAAAGTTACTAAATTGATAGATCAATGAAATCACATAGATATAGTTAACCTAGATTTTTGGTAAATATTTACTAAAACAACTTGTATTGTTTTTCTTTAAATAACATGACATGTAAATAATATAACAAATAAATATAAAAATGAGTAATACAACATTTAAAAATGATATTGAATGATAGTGGAAAAAAACAGTTTTATGATTACATGGACTCAGGATGGATTAAATACCTAGAACCAATTATGAGTATTTCAATCTCAACTTGGAAGGAGGTCTCCACTGTAGTATTCCAGAAATACGTTTGATCTTGTATTGTTATTTTTATTAATGATATACATATCAGATTGACATAAATATAGGGTAGGCATTACCACTAATGGGGAAAGTGCTACTAAAAATAACAATAATATCTAAAATTTGTATTGTAAATTTATGTGTGCAAATCACTATATATCTTTTATCTCATTTGCGGTAAACGCTGCAACCTATATGCTTCCATAGTCCTCATTTTATAGATTATGAAATTGAACCTTATAGAGATTGAAAGAGATTTATTGAAAAAGCAGCTGATAAAATCCAACACCCATTCCTATTAAAAACACTAGAGAGTATAGGAATAAATGGGCTTTTCCGTAAAATTATTAGTAGTATCTAATTAAAACCATCAGCAAGCATCATTTGTAATGGAGACAAACTAGAACCATTCTCAATAAGATCAGGAGTGAAACAAGGCTGCCCACTGTCGCCATTACTATATAATATTGTACTAGAAATGATAGCTTTGGCAGTAAGAGAAGAAAGATATTAAAGGAATTAGAGTAGGTAATGAGGAAAACAAATTATCACTCTTTGCAGATGACATCATGGTATACTTATAGAACCCTAGAGATTCAACTAAAAAGTTACTAGAAAAGTTTCAGGATACAAAATAAATCCACATAAATCATTAGCATTTTTATATATTACCAACAAATTTCAGCAGCAAGAGATACAAAAAGAAATTCCATTCAAAATAACAGAGGATAGTATAAAATATTTGGGAATCTACTTGCCAAGGAAAAGTCAGGAACTATATGAACTAAATTATAAAACACTTTCCACACAAATAAAGTCAGACCTAATCATTTGGAAAAACATCCAGTGCTCATGGGTAGGCTGAGCAAATATAATAAAAATGACAATACTACCCAAACTAATTTACTTATTTAGTGCCATACCAATCAAACTCCCAAGAAATTATTTTACAGATCTAGAAAAAATAGTAGTAAAGTTTATTTGGAAGAACAAAAGGTCAAGAATTTCAAGGGAATTAATGAAAAAAAAGGCAGATGAAGATAGCCTTGCTGTACCAGATCTAAAACTGTATTATAAAGCAGTGGTCATCAAAACCATTTGGTACTGGCTAAGCAATAGTGTAGTCAACCAGTGGCATAGGATAGGATCACAGGACAAACTAGGCAATAACTATAGCAATTTAGTGTTTGATAAACCCAAAGATCCCAGCTTCTGGGGTAAGTACTCACTATTCAACAAAAACTGCTGGGAAAATTGGAATCTAGTGTGGAAGAAATTAGGACTTGACACACAACCTAACACCACCTACCAAGATAAGATCTAAATGGGTTCATATTTGGATATAAAGAGTGATATTATAAGCAAATTAGAGGAGCATAGTATAGTTTACCTCTCAGACCTGTGGAGATGGAAAAAATTTATATCCAAAGAAGAACTAGAACTCTTAATTGAATACCAGATAGATAATTTTGACTATATTAAGTTAAAAAAATTTTTGTACAAACAAAACTAATGCAGACAAGATTAGAAGGGAAGCAATAAATTGGGAAATCATCTTTACATTTAAGGGTTCTGATAAAGGCCTCATTTCTAAAATATTATAGAGAATCATCTCATATTTATAAGAATTCAAGCCAATCTCCAATTGATAAATGGTCAAAGGGTATGAACAGACAATTTTCAGATGATGAAATGAAAACTATTTCTAGTCATATGAAAAGGTACTCCAAATCACTATTGATCAGAGAAATGCAAATTAAAACAACTCTGAGGTACCACTACACACCTGGCAGATTGACTAAAATGACAGGAAATGATAATGATGAATGTTGGTGGGGATGTGGGAAAACTGGGACACTGATACATTGTTGGTGGAACTGTGAACGGATCCAACCATTCTGGAGAGCAACTTGGAACTATGCCCAACAAGTTGTCAAACTGTGCATACCCTTTGACCCAGCAGTGTTTCTACTGGGCCTATATCCCAAAGAGATCTTAGAGGAGGGAAAGGGACCCACATGTGCAAGAATGTTTGTGGCGGCCCTTTTTGTGGTGGCTAGAAACTGGAAACTGAAGGGATGCCCATCAATTGGAGAGTGGCTGAATAAATTATGGTATATGAATGTTATGGAATATTATTGCTCTGCAAGAAACGACCAGCAGGATGATTTCAGAGAGGCCTGGAGAGACTTGCATGAACTGATTTTGAGTGAAGTGAGCAAAACCAGGAGATCATTATACACGGCAACAACAGTATTACATGATGATCAATTCTGATGGACATGGCTCTCTTCAACAGTGAAATATTTCAAACCAGTTCCAATTGTTCAGTGAAGAAAGCCATATACAGCCAGAGAGAGGGATATGAAATGTAGACTACAACATAACATTTTCATGCTCTCTATTGATGTTTGCTTGCATTGTGTTTCCTTTCCCTGATTTTTTTTCTTATAGATACGCTTTTTCTTGCACAGCAAGATAAGTGTGGAAATATGTGTTGGTTTTTTTGTGTGTGTGTTTGTGTGTGTATATATATTTGATTTGTCAAGTATTTTAACATAATTAACATGTAGTAGATATCCTGCCATCTAGGGGAGAGGTGGGGTCTAGGGGGGAAAATTTGTAACAGAAAGCTTTGTAAGGGTCAATGTTGAAGAATTAACCCATACATATGTTTTGCAAATAAAAAGATTTAATAAAGAAAAAAAAGTTTAAAAAAATTTAAAAAAGAAAGAGATTTATCCAGGATCACACAGTAGTTGAGCACATGATGGAAGACTCAAACATGTCTTTCTATCCTGTTTGTAATCAAGATTTATAAATATATTGAAAGTACAGATGTTTAGATTGAACCAAATAAGTTGGAATTCATTAAAGACAAATATAAAGTTTCATAGCCGGGTTCAAATAATCAGCTTTAGGAGATGTAGAAAGCATGATTGGATCATGGTTCATCTGAAATATATCTAGGGATTTTAGAGAATTATAAAGTTAATATCTGTCAACAATGTTACGATGCAACCTAATAAAATTTGAAGTTTCATTGAGAGGTAGTTTCTACAATTAAAAAAGTGGCTGTGCTACTAAACTCTGCAACAGTCAGACCATACTAGAATGTTTTGTTGCTCTTTGTGCCACATTTTAGGAAGAAACAGAAACAGTGATTAACTATAGAATATCACTGAATCACAACACCATAGAATTTTAGGGTTAAAATTCATCCCAGGAATCAAACAGTCCCAGAAACCCATAATAATATGTTTCATATGTGTTCACTGATCCTTTCATTTGTTCAATGGAGGCAAAATAAAAGGGACATGAATATATGATGATTGATTGAAAAAAAGGGGTACCTACCTTGGAAAAAAGAAGGCTAGATTAGGGAGGGAAAGTTCAAGAATGTTATTTTCAAAAACTTTTTTGTGTGTGAGGTAACTGGGGCTAAGTAACTTACTCAGGGTCACATAGTTGGGAAGGGTTAAATATCTGAAGCCAAATTATAATTCATGTACTTTAATTTCAGGGTCAGTGCTTTTTGCACTGCATCAACTAGCTGTCCCCTTATCTTCAAAAACTTGAAAGTCTACACGTGTAATAAAAAAAATCTGGCTTCAGAAAAAACTAGGAACATCTTTTGTGGAAAATGCAAGAAAACAAATTTTGGCTTCACATAAGTCAAAGTTTTAAAAGAAGCAAACTGTCTTCCTTTAAGATGCAGTTAAAATCCAACCTAAAGGCCTTCAAGCAAAGGTTATAACTCAACATGCCAAGTATATAAGTGCTGGGACTTGTTTTTCATTTATAATTTGGTCGAGATTTTCTCTGATGTCCTATATAACTGATATTTTATTTTTCCAAGATAGTACATTCCAAGAATTGGGGAAATAGTTTGTATGAATATCTAGATGTTGAAGATTTGATATCACATTTTAAAAATAGTTTATGATCTGGAATTGTTCAAATGTAGGTTTTATTAAGGTGAGTAGTATGAAATAAGGCTAGAAAGCTAGAACAGAAAGATAAAAATAAGCTCATGGTGGAACATATACCAAGACATGAAGTTTGTACTATATACTGGAAACAATGAGAAATCATTGGAGCTTTCTGAGAAGGAAAGTAACAGATCTATGCCTTAGGAAAATTGTTTTGATAGCTACCTAGAGTATAGAGTGAAAAGGTGAAAGAAAAGAAATAAATGGGAAGTGTTAGAGCTGATAATGCAAAAACCAGGATCGTGTCTTTGTGAGGTAGATGGATGCAAGAAATGAAATGGAATTCGTTTTTCTTCTCAAATTATTCCTTCTTCTGAAATTTGCTATTATAGTTAAGAGTGTCACCATCACCCCAGTCACTCAGGCTATTAAATTCACTGACATCCTTGACTTCGCATTCATATATACTTCACATATTTAATCTGTTACCAAGTCTTTTCATCACAAAATCTCTTATGAGTTCCCTTTCCTTCTCTGATGCTGCAAACCACCTGGTGTTAAGTCCACATCCTTCATGGGTATATCATTCTGATTTATCCTCCTGCCTCAATTCTCTCTCTATTCCACCCCATTATCCACTAAGCTGCCAAAGCAATTTCCCTAAAACTCAGTTATTCCAAAATACTCCCCATATATCCAGCTGACTTAATAAAATCCTGTGGCTTGAGTATACCTCCAGAATCCCATATAAAATGCTATTAGACTTTTGAAGCCCTTCCTGACCCATTCCCTTTCTACCTTTCCTAACTTCTTATATTTTATTCCTCTATATGTACTTTATTAGCCAGAAACACTCCCTCATTCCTATTCCTAGCATAGGAACTCTATTTCCCTAACCCATACACTTTTTACCTCCTGTCTCCCATTCCTGAAATATTCTCCTTTCTCCCCTCTGTCTACTGGCTTTCCTGACTTCCTACAAGACTCAGTTTCAATGGAACCTTATGTAGGAGGCCATTGCCTACCTCCCCTACACTCCTCAAGACTTCCTTTATGTGTTTATAGCGGTTTTCTTTTTGTTTCTTCCATTAGAATGGGAGCTCTTTGAGGACAAGAACTATGTTTTTGTCTTTTTTTTTTGTTTTAATCCCAACACTTTGCACAGTGCCTTGTACATAGTGTATAGGATGGGTGCTAGACTCCCTTTTCCAAATTAACTACTCAGAGACATCTTCAGGTAATCCTTGCAGGGAGAGGCCTAAGCAAGCACATCCGGGAGCCATCCCAGCTCCCACCATGTGCTCATGGAATCTGACAAGCTTCCGGCTTGTTGGGATTTAAATAACAAAAGACCAAAGCCTTTTCTTTGGATAGACTAAAAGGACATAACCATCCTTCGCCAATGGTCACCAATGTTGTCTGCTTCCTATTGGTCACATCACTTCCTGTTCATTGATTTAGGGTCTAACCTTCCAACTCTGGGAATAGGGATCATATGATTTAGGGCTCAAAGTGAGAAAACTTCACCCAATCAGTCTCCTTCAGTATCAAGTACTTAATATATTCTTGCTGATTGATTTATTTTGAAGATAGAATTGATAATTTTATTACATTAATCCATCTCTAATATGCATTCAGACTAATTATGCCTTTTGGATTCTTTTTTTTTTCTAGTCTAAATATTCTCTCCTCTCAGATAAGCCTCTGGATTTTCTCTTTCCTTTTTTCTCCAAATGGATCAGAACAGCCTCTAATAAACATTTAAAGCAATAAAACATTTGTCCCAAGTTTTCTATTATGTGTTCTGCCTGGGTTAATTGTACCATTTGCCTAACACTATTGAGAAACAATGGATCTAAAAAATCTTTATTAATAAATAATTCCAACAATTCAACAGATGTCTTTTGATCATTAGTGATCAATATCCTATTGATACTGGTCCTCATTTATTCTTCACATCATCAAGCTTTTGCTGTCCTGTTGTAAAAAATGCTTGTAAGAATTGATCAGTGGGCATGATCTAATTTCTCAGCTATCTTCCTATATTTTGTCACCATTCATTCGACATTTCTTTATTACAGCCTACAGAATTTAAATGAGTCTTTTGCCTCCACAAAAATGGAAGCTCCATGAGGGTAAAACCCCTGTTTGTTTTTTTGTTTGTTTATTTTTTGTTTTTTTGGTTGTTGTTGTTGTTGTTTTGTCTTGTAACAAAACAGTTTTTGACAAATGGTTGGTACTTTAAAATGTTAAAATGCATATTTGTTGAATAAAAGGAATGAATCAGTGAAACTCACTTTGAGCTAACTGTGAGTTACTAAGTTTGGTTGACACATTGTCAAGTAGGTAGCATAATCATGCAACGCATAATCACTGTATATTTCCTGGGTAGAATTTTAATATCAAATCAAATGATATTTAAAAGAGTTTCATTGCTACACCCTATAATATTGTTTATATTTAAACCAGTTACCATGAAGAACATTTTGATCAATATACGCGGAGCAGAGAACAGCAAAGATCTTATGACCTCAATTATTATTTTTGTGTTCATTAGACTTAGAAGTATTTTTCTGGCTAATATGAAAATCAGTTTTAAAATACATATAAGTAAAAGTAAAAGAAAATGATGTTTCTCTAAGTATTTAAATTACATCAAAGAAATTTGCTACTGGGTTATTTTTATACTTATTTGGTTTTCTGTTGATAATTTGTGATTGTGAGCAATTTTTTTTCCAGAAGCATCAAATAAATAAAACTTAAAACTGAAATATTCTGCCTGTAGTACATCAAGAAAGTTCCTGCAATATGTTATATTTGTCTTTATTTTAGTATAAAGTCTTATATATTTTATCTCTCTGATAGATCTTACATCAGAAAATCATTAGATCATAGGTATAGAGCTGGAAGGGACCTCTGAATTCTCTTAACCCAATTCTTTTGGAGTTAAAGAAACAGCTATGTTTTAGTGCAAAGTAATCACAGCTAAAAAAAATGGAAAAAAGTAAGATTTAAATTCAGGTCTTCTGACTCCAAATATGGTATTCTTTATGCTTCACTAGACTTCCTCCTAATATCCCATTTTCTTTATTCCCATTGCTATTGCAATAGGGATACGGTAAACATTTTTTATTGTTTTGTTGCTATTCACTCATGTCTGACTCTTTGTGGCCTCATTTGGGTTTTCTTACCCAAGATACAGTAATGATTTAGCATTTACTTCTCCAGTTCATTTTACAGATGAGGAAACTGATGCAAACAAGATAAAGTGATTTGCCCAGGATCACAGAGCTATTTAGTATCTGAGGCCAAATTTGAAATCAGGCCTTCCTATCTTTAACTTAAGGCTCTATCCATTGTACCACCTAGCTGTGCTAAATATTTATTAGATACCTTTTGTGTGCTAAGTATTTAACTAAGTACTAAGGATACAAAAAACAAAGACAAATGATATTCTCTGCACTTTTGCTCACAACCTGAGGGATGGAGACAACACAGAAAAAAAAATAATGAAAAAGTGAGGCAAGGAAGATAAGTAGCCGGAAGGAAAAGGGAGCAAGATGAGGACCTATAGGCAGGCAGAAAATGATAAGGTAGCTGGGCTGGATCCCAGGTTAAATGAAAGATTTGGAAGGATCCCTTTAATGTCTACTTTGCACCCTCTCCAGTCAGAGGGAAGGCAGCATCCCAGAATTAAGGGGAATTAAAGAGGAGTAACTTTCAGAGTTGATTCAATTTTGCTGGAAGATGAGATATTGAAGAGGCTGTGTCCAATTCCATATCTTTCTCTTCCAAACTATCCTTACACATTTTGCCAAATAAAGTTGAAGTAGCAATATGATTTCCTGTAATTAACATTAGCAATGAAGCCCAAGAATTATAATCCAAATCATGGTTTTCTGATTTTGCTACTCATGTGTTCTTACTTAAGTCATTTCCCCCTTACATTTCCACTCACGTTCACCATGTATAAAATGATGTTGAACTAGATGATTCTTATTGCCTCTTTCAGCTCTAAAGTCTTTAATTTTATAAATTCCAATTACATGATTCTCCTGATCGAATAATTTCCTTAATTTTAAGGTCATCATTGCCTAAAAATAGAATAAAAACATTTTAATGTGGATTTCATTCTTTGCAATCTAATTTCAACCTTCCTTTCCATTCTTAACATCTACTGATCTCTATAATATCTTATAGTCAAACTAGATTAATTGTTGGAAATATCCCATACTTTTCCTTTGCTCGTGTGCTCTGGAATGTTCTTCCTCCTACTCCCTAGTTTTGGCTACCCAATTCTTCAAAGAAGAGTTAAAATATTTTCCCCACCTTGAAGCCTTCCTTGATTCCCCCAAAACAAAATGACCTATCCTTCATCTGTACTAAATATTTTATCAATGTTTATTATGGAATTTATCACACTAAATTTAATAGATTAGTTATTTTGTGTAGGTATTTCATTTTATCTATTACACTCTTTGAAGTCAGACTAGGTGTTTTGCAAATAATAGTTGATCATTCAAAACATATTGAAATAAAGAAATAACTTGCATATGACCATTATAGATTACAAAGTTCTTTCCTCAGAAAGATGAAAAAGTTTGTAGTAACCAGTATTAACATCCTTATTTTACAGATGAGGAAATTAAAGTTTTATAGGATGATATGATTGATCTGCAATCACATAGCTCTTAAATGTCTGAAGCAAGACTTAAAACCACATGCCAGATTTCAAATCGCATATCTTTTTCCCCACTAATGCTCTACCATCTCTTTCATCAAACACAATACCAGAAGAGAATTGTCTTCCAAATCCATAGGATGGTTTTTGTAATAGTTTTCCTTAGGTAGGAAATAAGCCTCTATTTTCTGAATATCAAAGCACCCTTAGACTGCTTATCGCCAGAGATACATTTTACTATGAATTCATTTTATTTACACTTCCTAGTCTATAGTATTTGTTTATAGAAAAGGGGATTTTTTTGTTTGCTTTGGCTTGATTTTTTTCATTTTCTTGTTATCACAAAATCTCTATTTCTTTTCCTTTTTCTACAATGTTAATAATCTCTAGTTTTACATGCCAACTAATTTGATCCTCAACAAATTAAAGTTATTCAACAAGTAATCTCAAATTACCTCACAACAAGCTTGTGTGGTAACTTACAGGCTCTTGCCTATATGTTAAGACTCAGTAAAATCTATAAAAAGCTGACTTTCTTCACTCCACTTCACCTCCAACCTCCACCTTTCTCCTAGTTTCTCTAGTTTCCTTCAAGGCTCAGCTGTAGTTTTGTCCAGTGAGTTAGACATTCCCTCTACATTCTATATGTCTTTTTATGTAATTAATTATTTGCACAATGATTCCCCTCATTAAAATATATGTTCTTCAATACAAGTTATTGTTTTTGCCTTCTTTTGAATATTCAGTGCTTAGCATAATGCTTTGCACATAGTAAGGGCTTAATAAATGCTTGTTCAATGACAAATGATGTGATATGAAATTACTTAAATTCTTTAAAATTCATGCAACATTTCTTTATTCAGCAATTGAATGCTTATTTCAGCTCTACAAAATTAATGGTGTGGAAAATCTTCACTGCAACAGGGATTTGCAAATCAATGTCAGTCTCTTGAAAGATGTCATCCAAGTAGTCAACAAAACAATGAGCTAAACATTAACAGACTGAATATAAAGAAGCACTTTCTTTTCTTCTGAAGAGATATCATTCATTCCAGACATTTCATGGCATACAATTCTCAGTGGGAGAGAAGGTTGAACCACTGAGGGGATCAGTGATCATTTCATTATTGTAATAATTTTAGCAAATTAATGGTTTTCCTCTTATTACAGAGAGTTTTTGGTGATAATGAAAAAAGCTTGGAAACATAGAAAAAAGGTAGAAAATTGGCATTTATGAGCTGGGAAAGTCAAATGAGAAGAAAAACAATTTTGGAGGATATAGATTGGTAGAAACAGGTGTGAATTATAAACCAGTGACTCCCTGAGGGATGATTGATATCAAAATTCATTCATACTGCTGATATGATGATTATATTCTATAAACAATGATATTCTTCATCAAGGGAAATATTATTTAATGTTATTTTTATAACTTCTCTCAAAATTACATAGAGTTAGTCTAACCACAGACAATCTAGGTAAAATTGTAAAATTGTGAAGTAGATGAAACTTATTTACGACTTGTCATCAAAATATTGTCTTTTCAATTCTCATCTCACCTTATCCCCACTCTACCACCCTCCTTCATTATTTTACAGTAAAGTTAACTTTAGCTGATAGTCTGTTTAAGAATATCTTATCTTGGCAGAATCACAAAAGGCCTTGACACTCATGTATCTCTTTAGAACACCAGTCTAGTATTGCCAACTGCTGACTTGACTTTCATTCATATATATGTATTTGTGTTATGCACTTACACTTATATATACTGGGTATGTGCATATATGTGTGTATATCTCCTAAATGCATCTCAAATGCAAAATGTCCAAAATAGAATTTGCTACTTTTTATCCCAAGTCCATTCTATACTTCCTCTAACTTCCCACTTTCAGTTGAAGTACCTTCATCCCTCCAATAATTCAGGTTCACAATATTATAGTCATCCTTGCTTCCACCTTCTCCCTAACACAGCTCCACCACCCAACCCCAGACCCAACCAGTTATCATATCTTCTTTATTCTATTTCCATCTCTGTCACATTTTTCTCTTTTCACTGGTATAGCTAATGCCCTAATTGAATCTCTTATTGCTACTCATCTTCAATGTTAAAATAACCTTCAAATCAGTCTACCTGTTTTCATATTTTCCCTTTCTTATCCATTCTCTTTCTTCCTACCCAATTTATATTCCTAAAACACAAGTCTGTACATGGTAATTCCTGCTCAAAAAGTTTGAAAGACTCATTATTTTCTCCAGAATAAAATATAAAATATATAAATTGACATTTGAAATGTTCCATAATATGCCCTCTTCTTACCTTGCACTTTTATTTTATATCACTCGCTTCTATACTCACTATTCTAGTCAAACAGGCCTATTAGTAATTCCCCATGAATTTTATTTTACTTCTTTCTTTTGTATCTTATGAAGTCATATTATCCCTCATGCTAAAAATTACTTTCTCCTTATCTCTAGCTCCTCAAATCCATAATTTCCTACAAATAAAACTCATGAGATATGTCTTGATCCCTTTTTTGGCAGTATATTTTCTCCCTCTTGAAATGCTGCATACAATTTTATAAATATTTAGTCATTTATAAACATATTGTGGGACAGCTAGGTGGTACAATGTGTAAAGTTCCAGGATTAGAGTCAGGAAGATCTGAGTTCAGGTCTGGCTGCAATCACTTGTATCTGTGGGACCCTGGGGAAATGATTTAATCAACTGTTTGCCTCAGTTTCCTCATCTGTAAAATGAGTTGAAAAAGATGTTTGGCAAGAAAACACCCAATGATATTAGGAAGAATTAGGCACAACTGAATAATGACTAATGACAAACTTGTTGTAGGGCAACTATATTGTTAAGTAAAGAGCAAGGCCTGGTATTAGAAATATTCATATTCCTAAATTCAAATCTAGCCTCAGATATTATTAGCTGTGTAACTCTGAGCTAGAAAAGGAAATGACAAACTATTCCAATGTCTTTGCCAAGAGAACCCCCAAATGGAATTATGAAGTGTCAGACCCTCCTGAAAAATGACTAGAAAACAGCAGTTTTCCCTATATTGAATATTAGTTCCTTGAGTATATAATCTGTGTCATTTTTCTTCAAGCAGTCTAATAAACATAATAGGTTAAAATTAAATAGCTAAATTGAATTGAACTTCAAAAAGTGAAATGCACAATTGGAAATATCATCAATCTTAGCTACTTTGAGCCTTTTTCTGTACCATTTCCTCTACAATATTCTGATAACAGTCCATCTAGCCTCAACTTGATAGTATAAGATGGTAGAGAGATTTTTGCCTCCTGAAGTAGCCTATTATATGTTTATATTATTCTAATTATTAGGAAGTTATCCCTTATGATGAAACCAAATAACCTTTTTTCTATAAGTTCAACCAAATGGTTTGTATTTTGGCCAATTTGAGGCCAAAAGAAAATAATATCCCTTCTTCTACATAATAAACCTCTCAAGTATTTGAAGACAGATGTCATGTTCTTTCCTTTCTCCTTTCCCACTCCCTATCAACCAGGTTCCATGATGTAAGAAGACAAGTCATCTGTTCTTCAGGCTCAAAGTCCAATCTTCCTTCTTCCCTTCCTCCTTTTCCCTTTTCATTCCTTTCTTCCTTCTTTCTTCTTTACTCCCTTTCTAAACACTTAACAAAGGGAATTTACTCAATAATATTGAAATTATGTTAAGAAAAGACAATATGGCTTCAATCAGATGAAGTTCTGCTGGATCTGTATTTGCTGCAATAATATACTAGATCAGAAATGTATGCTATTTCTTATAGCAGTAACAAATTTATCAGTCCTATGAAATTCTCTCTTCTTTACATTGATAAAATATTTTCTGAAATGAATGATGAAATGACTGCAGTAGGAGGGGAGGAAAAGGAGTATTAAAATAAGACTGAAAAAAGTATACATACCAAAACACATCTCTGAAAATCTCAATGACTGCGAACTCCTAAATCAAATTAATGCCATAAAGTGAATGGAATAGTTTATACATTTTCCTCATGGATAGCAATCTGTGACCTCCTTCAGAGTTTACTTTTACTTGAGATGCTTTTCTGATTTGTGTAGTTGTGTATTCTGATTTCAGATGACACAACAGATTAAACATTGTAAAGTAGGAGATAAGAAAGTGCACAGAGCAAAAAGTGACATGTAGAAGTCTGAGATGTCATTGAGATGAAGCAACATAAAAAATATCAGAAAAAACAGGCACAAGGATTTTAAATGGCATAGAAAGCTAAGGCTATTCAGGGTAAAGACAAATAACCCATTGCTTTTCAATAGTAATTGAAGGTATTACTGTAGCCCAGCACTGCAACAATTGATGAAAATTAAAATGACCACTCTTTCATTCAAAAATGATTATTAAGCATTGTTCAAGTCACCATGCTAAGGACTGGTTAGTGATATGAAGATGAATGAGGCAACCTTCACAATATGGTAGTGAGAATGAAGTATAGTGTACTGTTAACTAAAACACAAAGCAGTCTATGTAAGGACTGCAAGTAAAGACTTTAAAAAGTCATTATCAGATGGATAAGGGAAAACTAGAGAGATGTGTTTGAGCTGGATCTTAAAAGATGTAAAGAATTGAGACAGAGATGAAGAAGAGGGATATTACAGAGAGAATAAATAGTATAGACAAAGAAGCGCCTCAAATTTTTAAAATAAAAAAGATTATTTGTGTATATAGACTTCACTTATTCAGAAAATTCAATTCATATGAAATACCTATTCACAAGATTTGAGAAAAAACAATAGACATGACCATATGTTAGAATGATGAGAAAATTCTTTTGAAGGACTTTCTAAGTCTCATGAGGAATAGTCAAGATATTGGGTAGGCAGAATAAGTTAACAGGCATAGTCCAGCCCAAAATCATAAGATATGTCACAGTGAGCTTCAGAAAATGGAATCTCATCTTTCCCTTCTACTTTCCAAGAATGTCTGTGATATCCAAAATAATATGTATATTAGACAGATCAATCTTTGCATAAGAACATAGAGGCAATGGGAGATATGATAGAGATGCTTGAGAGATAACCTTTAAAAAAGGGAAAAAGGAATTAGAGGAGGAACAAGATTTCTGTTCAAAGTGTTTTTCTTTAAAATAAATATTTGTTGGAAATCTAGCAATAACATCTCTTTTCAAATTTTGAGAACCACATTCTTAATTTTACTGAAGAGGTTAAAATTCAGTATTTATCTATTTATTACTACATTAATTCAAAAAGTTTTAGCTGAGCCTGAATAAGTATAAGCCCCATGTTGATTTACAGATAGGATATAAATAAATGAATGCATGCCCTATTTAATGACATTTAGTGTTCTCGTAGTAAGAAAATGTTAAGGTGAAACAATACAAAGGACAAATAATTCTACGGAAACATTATTTAAATGTGAGATACATTCCTAAGTGACTAGAGTTTAGACTATAAAATCTCAAAATAAGGCTTTACAGTAAATATATAATCTTGATAATGGTAACAAAATCAAATATAAACAATAAGCAATGGATTTTATATAAATCAGAATTTTAGTAAGTTCTTCAGCATGGCACAATAAAAAGAGTGCTTAATTTGGGAGCAAGGGCTATGTCCAAATCCTGACTGTACATTTCCTCTTTTGTGAGCTTTACCAGATCATTTAAATTCTACAGACCCATTTTCTTTTTATGGAAAATGATGATATCTTATTTTAACATTTCTAAAGTCTTTTTTAACCTCAAAATCTGTGATGCTATATAATGAAAAGAAACTCATCCTACAATTTTGTGTCTCAGTTGGTCAGCAAAATGAATTAGAATTAAAATTAGAATTAGGTATTCAAGGAGCAGCAACACCACTAAGGAATGTGATAGTTGTAATGTTGTGTATAAGTATTGGCAAATGATTAGTGGAAAAGGGTCAAGCTTAAATGGGAGGAATTTCTAAGGCATCTGTGAGATCTTCCATGGGTTGCCTCACTGATTTGGCCAATCAATACATATACTGTGAACAGGCCTATGTGATGGACAGTTATTTGGGAGCTGACAAAATAAAGTGGATCATATTAATAGGTGGAAAAAATTAGATTTAGAAAATTGCACAATACTTTCAGTGATTCCAGCATTCTTGATGGTTTACAAATATTCTCTTTTCTTCATGATCACCATATCATTAAATCAATAACTATTTATTTAGTATTTGATAGTTATAAGGTACTCTGAGTAACAAAATGAGAGGTAACCCAAAAGGCAATGGAAAAATTCATGATATGTGTAAACAAGTTAATCATACTACCAACAATGACTTCTACATGAAAAAAATTACAGGCGATATAAAGAATATGTACAAGAAAAAAAGGAAAAAGTCAATTATGTTGAAAGAGAGAGAGACAATGGATCACATAAGTAGTACCCCTTAAATATTAGGCAAATGACATGATGGACTCATAGAGGCAACAAGATAGTATAGTAAATAGAACACTAGGCCAGGAATCATAAAAAAACAAAAAAAAAAACAAACTGCTTTTGAATATGGCATCAAACTTACCAGCTGTGTGACCCAGGACAAGCCATTTTAAATTTTCTCAACTATAAAATGGCGATAATAACAGCACTTTCCTCTTGGGGGTTGTTGTGAGAATCAAATGAGATAATGTATGTAAACAGCTTAGCAGAGTGCCTAACCTATAACAACTACTATAACATTTATTCTCTCCCCATTTTCCCCTCATACATTGGGTAAATGATTTATGAAGTATTTATAGGAGAGGGAAAAACACAAAGGAAGGGAATTCATTTCATCTACACCATGGGAGGGAATCCCAATGTTAATGATATCATGGATCTACCAATGTATCAAAGTGAAAGAATAGTAAAGAGAACATGAAACAAGGACATTACACATATCACACTTGACATGGTAATCTAGGCTTATAGTCCCTACTACCAGCAATATTGGTGGATGAATTGCTTGAACTAGGAGGTTAAATTGATCAGATATTCATATTACATCTGACATTGATATGCTGAAAAATCTGGAATTAGGTGACAACAGGCTTGCTAATGAGGGTTAAAGTGTATGAGATCAAAAATAAAGCATGTCGAACCTCTGTGATGATTAGAAGTATAATTAGAACTATGAGTGGCTGCTGTATTTCCAACCTACATGAGAGACAGGAAGATACATTTGAAAAAAAATGCCTATTACAATAAGAAAATTGAAATTTTAAAAAGCAACTTAGGGTCAGAGTGATTCCTCTTACTGAAACTCATTTTCTGGGGTCTTCTCATTCTTTCTCTGTACTATTTTTCTTTTTTCTAGAAATGGTTAATGTAAGAAATACCACATTTGAAATAAGATTTTCCTAATCTCCTTGGTTATTAAGAATCTATGCATTTAACTTTGAATTTACTATTCAGTGCACATGCCATATTCCACTAGAATAGGAGTCCTTCAAGTAAGGTTTGTAAATCTAAAAAATATATTTTGATAACTTTATTCCAATAAAATTGGTTTGTTTTGTGATATGGTACAAAAATACTATTCTGAAAAAAATAGTTGTTGGCTTTACCAGACTTCCAAAGGAAACACAAACAGAGACTATTCAGTTTGGTCTAGTAGCACCAAAAATGCACAAAGCACTTAATAAGTACATAATAAATGTTTGTTGCACTGAAATTAGTTCAATCCCTTTTTTCATAGAAGAAGATAGTATCCCAAAGGATAAATAATGAATAAGGGGTAGGGTTATGTCTATAAATTGTCTCCTCATCTATTCACTCCATGGTAGCATCTTGCCTCTATGCTAGTTATATTACCAGATGCTAGAAAAGTCCTCTCATATCATATTCTGTCTCTATTTATGGGAATAGCTATATTATAGCTATTTATTCTTACTATATTTTAGGAATTAAGATTCCCCAAAGTAGCTTTTCTTCTTGAGTTCAGGTAAATATTATTTTTCAATAATAGCAACTTAAGTAGAATATCATAGGGGAAAACATGTTTAGTACAGGATAAGAGCTTTGGTTTTTATTTACTTTTGCCATTTCCCATCATGTCTGGAATATTTGTACAATGAAAAATTTCTTTTTTGGAGAGTTACTGCAGTGAATGTCTGACCAGGTCACTCAATTCTCCTATAAAAACAGAATTAGGAGAATTCTATTCGGCAAAGGAGAACTGTACTTTCTCAGATAAGACACTTAGTCCTTTTCTGGGTATTGTTTGATACCACCTCCTATGAAAATAACTTGCCAACAGCAATTATCCACACATAAAAATCCTTATCAGTTGAGTAGTTTCTGTCACTCTTTCAGGTCAGATGCAAAGGAAAAGTCTTAGTCCTATTTGCTGACTAAAGAGCTCCTGGTCATAATTTCCTCTATGATAGCTTTATGCCAATTCACATAATCACAATCCTCCTACCTTATTCCCTGCCAGGAACTGAAATCTATTCCTGTGTCTTTGTCTATTTTCTATCATGATTTAATTAGAATTAATTTTAAATTCTGAAATTCAGTGAGAATTACCTATAGTTTTAAAACATTCAAACTTGCCAATATGCATCTATCTTAAGATTTCTACTAATGCATTAACAAAAAGAAGTGAACTTCATAGCTGAAACCAATTGGGTGAATTAAGAATTTTCCTAATATTAATATATAGTTAATATAACCAGAAGGAAGATTTTAGTTCTTTTTTTAATTATAAATTTAATGAACACTAAAAGATATTTTCACATACAAAGTTGAATAGAAAAAAAGATTAGATATGAAACCAGAAATCTCTATTAAGTACAGCTTGCTTTTTAAAGTATATAACAAAATCAACATTTTACTTTCAAAACTGACTTGCTTGTCTGTTTCTGAACTTCCTTCTGCTATCTTCGGCGCATATTTAAAATGCTTTAATTGCCCTTTTTGTTTTTTTGTTTTTGACACTATCACTAGCTCTCATCTTCTCCCTATAATCCTCCTCCCCAAAAATAATTGGTAGTTCTTGCATTGATCAGACTTCTTAAATCATTAAAAGTTTTTTTTCTTTATAATGATGATTTTACTGTATAAATTGTTGTCCTGCTTCTTTCCACTTTGTATCATTCTTCCCATATTTCTTTCATTATTTGTCTCAAGCTATCCATTTTGTCTTTTCTTACTTTGCAATAACTCAATACATTCAAATACTATAATTTGTTCAGCCATTTCCTAATTGATTGGCACTCCCTTTGTTTCCAAATTTGTGCCACTACAAAAAGAACTGCTATAATTTTAGCTCCTTCTCTGACAAAGCTCCATTTGCTCAGTTTGCTTTTCAAGAGAAAAAGTGTCTAGAGCAAAGGATTGTAAACTTTTAGAGTGACATTCTCTCTGGTTAGCTAGTACATCCTATGGACCACTTTCAGAACGATATTTTAAAATGCATAAGACTACAGAGAAAACCAAATTTAAAATGAATTCTCAAAGCCTACGTAAAGAACCTTTGATTGAGCCAGAAGATGGAGAGAAGGGTCACAAAGTAGAATGTAGGACTGGCATTTTGAAAATGGACAGAAGGGCTAAGTGAACAAAGCCATGCATGTATTCCTGTCACTTGTCTCTAAAACACAGACATCTTAATAATTCTAATTAGCAATTCTTCCTAATAAAGGTTGGAATAAGGAGCCTTTAGGGACAAATAAATCCTCAAGTTGTGAAAAAGCATGCCCTAAATTGTCAAGAAAGAACATAAAAAAGAGATTTCAAGTTTATGGTGGGTAAGAAATCAATCTACAGAGACAAGCAAAATGAGAAGAAGCCTTCTGTCCATCAAGGACCACATTTAACATAAAAGTAAACTGTTTCCTTGTATTTTCTATTATAGCTGCTAGCCAAGATATTTATGACCAGAAGCTAATTCCCACAGGCCTGAAACATTAGAACTAGCCCTGTGGATATAAGATATCAAAACAAATAATGCTTTTCTTGCCTAGAAGCAAAGGAATATAAAGTCCATTTTATACTTGATTTTTTGTTACATTTCTAATTTCAATAAACTGTTGAAAATCATGTTTTGTAGTGAAAATGAGAATTAAAGCAACAACAAAAAAGGAAGGTAAAGGAAGGTATGTGATAGCAGGATGGTTAATGATCTAAAGATAGTGAATAAATTACATCACTCAATAAGATTTGGGAGGTTGTTAGGGGTTTATTAGGTGTATTATGAGTTGATGGAGAAGGAGTTTTGTCCATGGTACTGATCACCTAGGAAGGCTAGACTTATTGCTACCATACATTTTTATTCCATTGAAAAATATATTCTCATCCTATAAGGACCAGGTAGAGGGTGGAGGAAGAGATAGCAAAAACCCAGCATCTCCAAAGTGAATTAATCAATAAACAGAAAGACTGAACTTGTTAGGAGAAAGGTGGAAAATGTCAAATATTAACAATCTCCAGCTCTTCTCTTTTTCTGATGGGAAATTTTAAATGCATTAGTACATATAATTTTATATACATAATTTTGTTTTGGTGGAGGATTTGAAATTTTAAACAGTCTTTATACAGCTCAAAAGAATGATGGAAGAGTTATTGTTACTTCATTTAGGACACATCTATTAATTAAGGATATGCAAGACCCTAAACAAGGCACAGAATATAGTGACAGATAAAGCATAGAACCAGCTTTCAAAAACTTCAATCTGGTAGGAACAAATGTAGTTATGATGAAAGGGAAATTATGAAAAACACAAAGGAGGGATTCATTCAAAGTGCTATGAAGCATTTAAGGAAGAAAAGAATATTTTTACTTAAGAATATTCAGCATTTTCATGGAAAATAGCAGCTAAGCTATATCTGGGAAGAATTGAAAAAATTCAAGAAATTGTGATAGGTGTTGAAGTCCATTTTATGCAAAGTGGATGATGTACGTAAAAACCAACTTGATCATATGATGGAAGAAGATTCATAGGAAATAAGAAAGGTAATGGGGGAGCGACTAAAGATT
>JAJPUD010017223.1:0-24373 GCA_023553655.1 Myrmecobius fasciatus | reverse complement strand
TTTTTCAGTGAATTGTTGTCTTTTTCCAATTCACCAATTTTGTTTTTCAGGTCACCATTTTTATTTTCCAGTGAATTGGTGATTTTTTCCAATTCACCAATTTTGTTTTTCAGTGAACTGTTTTCTTTTTCCAATTCACCAGTCCTATTTTCCAGTTTTTGATATTTCTGTTGCCCTGATCTCAATTTATTTCCCCATTCTTCTTCTAGCTCTCTTTTGAGATTCTTAATGCAATCATCCAGGTAAGCCTTCTGAAAGGGAGACCAACTTAAGTCTGCCTTTGTGGCTTCATCTGGGATTGTTTTCATAATGTCAGGATCTGGGGACTGTTCTATTTTTTCTCCGTAAAAGCTTTCTATGGTGAGAGCTCTCTTCTGCTTCTTGCTCATGATTTAAAGTTGGGATATTGGTCAAAAGCCGAGAAAACTGCAACAATTTATATTTGCCCTGGGGCAGTTTGCCGAGTTGACTTCCGGTCTGAGGCTGGTTGGGCTAGATTCGCACCAGGACCACGTTTTCAGCTGTTCTCGATCCACCCCCTTCCAAAGGCAGATCTGCCAAAGCACCTGCCCGCAAGCAGAGCAAAGTGGCCCAGGCGTCTCCCAGGAGCTTCCTGGGTGCCCAAAATCCGCCCCTCTATCGCAGCCCTGACTTCCGCCCCGGCTGGAGTCCGATCGCGACCAGAGGCCGATTTCCCCTGAGGCTAACCTTCTCCAGAGTTCTTTCAAGGTAGATCTTTTATAGAAGTGCGTTGTAGTCCAAATGCTTGGCGAGGACCTCACTCAGAAACCAGTTTTAAGGCTTACTACGTCTGGGTTTGAGGGAATGTCGGAGGGAGTTCACAGAGAAAGCTGTTCGCAGTTCGCCATCTTGGCTCCGCCCCCCGTCAACAAGATTTTTAAACTTAGAGAACAATTAGACAAAATCTGTTACGTCTTGTATGTGCTATTCATTTTAGAACAACTTGAGTTTAAATGCTCCTTTAGATATTAACTAGCTAGATGATTCCAAACAAGTTTCTTACCCTCAGATCCCTACCCTATAAAATGGGGATAATAATAATAATACCTATTTCTTCCCATTGTGTAAAGATCAGATGAGGTAAAATGTGTAAAGAGCCCTTTGCAAACCTTCAATTATCAGATAAATAATTTTTTTGAGGGGAGTGGATAAAAAGAGTCACTGACACCTAAATAACACAGGAGGAACACAATTCGAGGCTCAAGTGCGTAGCATTAGGGAATAGTCACACCAAATGCATCATGGTACTCATAGGACCTTAAAGTGAAGATGGAGACTGTCTGGCTCTGGGAGAGTAAGTCAGGGCTTGCTCACACTCTACTAGTCTAACTTGGAGCTCAGCCCTGCTGGTTTCTGGATGCTACTTTGTAAAAAGGTAGAAACCACAAAGAGGCAAATTCAGTTTAGGGCAAGGAAACAATTTCTAAGCATTAAAGCTGTCCTTCGATGGAATGGACTGTTCCAGGAAGTTGGGACTGCTCCATGTTGAAGATCTTCTAGTGGAGGATGAATCACTTACCAGGGGTTGTCAAAGAAGGATTTGCTCCAGGTCTCAGTTGGAAGAGTCAGTTTCTGGGCTCCCTCCCAACTCTGAAATCCCAAGGTTCTATGAATAATAATCATGGAGGGGTGGGGATGGGAAAATTTGCCCCACTCCCAAAGCATCCTCTCCTAGATCTTCTGAAATAATTTGGTTTCATGTAAACTGAGTGATTAAAAAAGATTTTTGAATGTAAAAAAGAAGGTGTGAAAAGGAATAAATACTTGAGCGAGGATGGATTTAAAAATACGTTCCCGTAGGATTTCAATGCTTTTTTTCTTTGGAAAATGAATAGCACATACTTAACCTCTGAGATGTAACAGATTTTGGCTAATTGTTCTACAAGTTTAAAAATCTTATTGACAAACTCAGCTGCATGTTTCATAGGGAATATATATATGTACATATATATATATATAACACACATATATATTGGAGTTTGATGAATATGGTGTTAATTTTTAGAATTTTGTTATAAATACAGAAGGATGGGAGCTACAAGTGAGAATATTAGAAACTGAGGTGGGGGTGGGGGTGAGAATCTTATTTGGAAGAAGTCTTTCCGAGTACAGTGAGGTTCAGATCACCAAACTTTTTTTTTTTTTTTAATTTGCTAAAGCAATTGGGGTTAAGTGACTTGCTCAGGGTAATACAGCTAGGAAATGTTAAGTGTCTGAGGCCAGATTTGAACTCAGGTCCTCCTGACTTCAGGGCTGGTGCTCTATCCACCTCGACACCTACCTGCCACTGGGTCAGTAAACTCTTAAGGCCTTTTATAGCATGAACTCAAGGCCCTTTGCCATGGTGGGTTCCCTTCTGTGTTATCAATGACCTTCTTAAATCTTGGTGCCCTGAAGATAAAACAGTATTCCAAATGTGGTCTGACAAGGGCAGAGTGCCTAGAGACCTTTACTTTCCCTGCATTCCCGATTCCTGGAAGTTCTGCCCCTCTTAATGCAGTCCAGGTTAACAATAATTTTAGGATTCTTCCTCCACTGTTAACTTGTGTTGACTTGCAGCCCACCGAAACCCCCAGATCTTTTTCAGAAACATTACTGTCCAATCATGCCTCTGGAATCAATGCAAGATGCTTCCATTCAACACATGGTTAGCAATCCAAGACAAATTACAGTCTGCACATGCCTCAGAGTCTTTCCATGGGACATTTATTTCATGCATGTTATTGCGACTCTCCCAGGAGCAGATTCCCCAGTTTCTTCCAATTTCTCCTTACAAAGAAAAAAAATTCCAGCTTTCAGGGAGCTTATATGCCATTACTAGCCCATTCTGCAGACTTAGAGGGGACCTATTCACTGGGCCTCCCTACTCATCCTCAAATTTGGTCAGAACTCTGGTTCATCATGTGTTACCTCTGTCTTCTCTCTCCCATTGACCAAGGAAAGTCAGGGGTTACTCTGACAGCTAGAGCTGGAATCCCTCTAGCTGGCCCTTTCACCAACTCATCATCGGCTCTACCCGGCTAAAACTCTTTTTCTTCCTTAAGGGAGCACGTCCTTTTATATGTCTAGCTCATTGGCCACGAAGGCATTGGATTTCCCCTTCTGCGTTTTCAGATGCTTTTTCTTCTTCCTCTTTTTTTTCCATGTGGAAATCTTTCTTTCTTTCCTTCAAGATACATTTTATTCTTCCTGAACTGGGGGCTCCATCAAAAGCTTGTCTGTTCTTTCTGTGGTTAATAACAATAGCCATCATTTTAAAATGGGTTTAACTCCTTCGGGCCTCTCCCTCCAAAGTCCACATATGGCCTCTGTTCTGTGTCTTCTTAGACTTTATTCTTTCCTTTTAAGTAAAAACTATTCATCTAGAATCTCTAAATAAACTTCAGAGTTTTAAAAGCCAGAAGAACGAATGACGAGGAGATCAGGAGCCCAAATGTCTGTGCATCCAGGGAGTCTGTGCTTAGTGTTTCAGCCAGATCAGCACTGAGGCCCTGAGGATCAAAGACATCGGTGATATATCCCAGAGGGAGCCAAGCTAAGGACCAATCCAGCATCCATGCTACATCTGGAAGTGAACTTGGCGGGACCAATGCTCCATGGGACTTGTGCTGTCTGAGCTCACTCTCCCCAGAGACTGAGGTAGTCTGGGAAAGATGGGCCCCTAAAGTGTTGGAGGTAGGGCAATGTTTGTAGTTTTGTTCTTGCTATATCTTTGAAATAAATAGCAATTTTTAGAAGTTATTTGGTGGTAAGTTGTTAAATGGAAACGGAGTATTAACCAATGACTGGCAGCGAACACTGAAATGAATATACCGAAGGACGAGGGCTCAGGCTGATAGCATGAGGGGAGATGCTGAGAGATAGCAGCCGACCTTTGGGAGACTGGGCCCAGGGTTTATCTGTGACATTTTGTATCCTTAGCACCTAGCAAAGTTCCAGGTATGTGGATCTAGAACTAGACAATTCCTTAATGGACAGCGTCCAATAACCTCATTATGCAGATGAGCACACAGGTTCAGGGGGATTATTAAAATATATAAATACATATGGATACAGATGTCTGTGTTGTAGTTTTAATCATTTTCAAGAAATGTCCAACTCCTCATGACCCCATTGGGGGTTTTCTTGCCAGAGATACTAGAACAGTTTGCCATTTCCTTCTCTGGCTCATTTTACAGATGAGGAAACTGAGGTAAATAGGTTAAATGACTTATCTAGGGCACACAGCCAGGAAGTGTTTGAGGCAAAATTTGAACTCATGAAGATGAGTCTCCCTCTCTCCAGGCTCAACATTCTATCTACTACACCATACATGTATCTACACACATGCATATATAGACATACATTGTACATGTATGTATATAAAACTGTAATTCAAAATAATTGGATTCCTTTGCAATCCTATCCATTTTTTCACAGGGGTCAGGACACAAAAGAGATTAAGAGCCCCTGGTTTAATTACTTGGTGTGGATCATGCGGTGCCAGAAGCAGAACCAGCTTGGGCCCAGAACTAGGAAATAGTCCAGGCTGACTCTCAGAGGTATCATCCAAAGCGGAGGCAGCGAGGCAGAGATCACGCCAAAAGCCAGTCTGTTAGGAGGATGCGCCGGTAGTCAAGGGGCCGAGACATGGGAGGGACGGTCGAAGGCAAGGGAAATTGCCTAAAATGAAGTCCCTGAACATATGGAGGGCATTGGCAGGCTTCATGGCTGCCAGGGCCTTAACCCTTTCATTCTGAAAGCAAGAGCACTGCTCGATACGCCAAAGCCTTCCTTGGCCCTAGGTGGGCCCAGGGCCCCTTGCTGATTTTGCTGCACTCCCTTCCTTCCCCCAAGCCTCCAGCCTGCACTTGGGAGACAGAAGACAGATTGAATGGGTGTTGAGGAAGCAGAGACAGCTGGAGGAGGAAGTACAAGTGGGACACAGAATACCCTTTCCAGAAGTTTGGCAGTGAAAAGGGGGTGAGAGATAGGACAACGGCTTGAGTGGCTAAAGGATGGAGAGCAGGGTGTGTGTGTGTGTGTGTGTGTGTGTGTGTGTGTGTGTGTGTGTATGTGTAAGGAGGGAAACCAATGAAAACTCAGAGATTAAAAATGTTTATGGGTTGAAGGAACCAGGGATATTTATCCTGGGAAGACAAGACTCAAGGGGAACAAAAGGCTTGATTAGAGGAGGTTAAACTCGTTCTGGTAGAAGATGCACAAGGGAAAATATAGCAGACAAATGACACATGAGCTGTCCCCGAATGTCACTGGGCTGCCTCAAGAGGTAATGAGTTCCCCTTTCTTGGACGTCTTCAAGCAGAGACTTGATGTCCACTTGTTGGGACTGTTAGAGGGGACGTTCCTTTTGGATGTGGCCCCTGAGGTCTCTTCCAACTCTTAAAGTCTGAGATTCTGTCAAGGGAAGAGGATGGCTGATGTCCAGTGTTCCAGGGGAGACAGGAGGGGATAATACCAAGAGTGAGTGAATGGGGATGGTGGATGGGGTGGCAGGAAGGAGGGCCACCTCTTTCCGAGACTGGAGGGATGGACTGTGGGAATTTGAGCTGGCTGGACATCTAAGAAGTCATTTAGTCCAAACTTTCATCTGATCTAGAAACTTGATGCCCAAAGGGATGAAGAAAGTGACTCAAGGTTAGGGGATCTTTAGGAGCAGAGTCGAGATTTGAATTTGGAGATCCGACAAAGGGTCCCAGGCTCTTTGTCAAGTGAAGGTGTTCTTAACCCTTTTTGAGTTAGGGACCCCTTTGGCTCCTTTGCTCTATTGGATGATAAGTGTGGATATTGACAGGTTTAGGGGATCAGAGAAGAAATATGGAGGGAGATATTGCCAGGAAGGGAGGGGTGTATAAAGTGAATAACAAGGGACTAATTGTGGTCCACAGAAGTCTGGCTTTAGTCACATGGAGCTGGGTTCAGGTCACTGCGGATATCAGTTGGTTGTGTGATTCTACTTAAGTCACGCTGTAATGAAACAGTAATTCTTTTTTTTTTAATTAAAACTTTTTATTTGCAAAACATATATATGGGTAATTCTTCAACATTGACCCTTACAAAGCTTTCTGTTACAAATTTTTCCCCCCTAGTCCCCACCCCTCCCCTAGATGGCAGGATATCCACTACACAAGATAGTAATTCTTTAAAGAATATAACAAAACAAAGCAAAAAAAAAAAACAAAAAACAAAACAAAACAAAACAAAACATGGGGGCTTTGGTAAACTGCAAACTCAACTGAATCTGCAGTGTGATATAGCAAACAAGCAAACAAAAAAAAAGAAGTCAAGTTTGGTCTGCATTAAGAGGGGAATGGTTCCCAGCAATGAGGAGATGGTCATCCCACTGTCCAATCCCTTGTCAGACCTCATGGGGAGTATTGTGTTCAGTTCTGGATCCCATTGTGTGATCACTGCCCTCATGGATCTCAGAGCTTGGGAGGGGAGATGAAGCAAATTAATACACCACACAATCTGTTCTGTGTATAAGAGACCAACGTCTTCTCTTAAGTCACTGTATAGTGTGTGTGTGTGTGTGTGTGTGTGTGTGTGTGTGTGTGTGTGTGTGTGTGTGAGTGTGGGGGGGAGTATCAGAGAAGTCTACATGGAAGACTGAGCTGCGGATGAGTTCATCTGTCAGAGATACAAGGGCCAGAGCTGGGGCCATGCGTGCTGAGCATAGGAAACAGCATTAAACAAAGACACAATGGCGGGAAAGTGTAGAATGTGCTTGGGGGAACAGCCAGAGCTCGGAACACACAAAGGTGATGGGTAGCCAAGTGGGCCAGAAAATACAGGTTGGAAAAGCTGGATGAAAGGCACAAGCGGACATCCAGCTGCTAACAACACGTCATCTCCCCATCGCATCTTTGTGCTTTATTTTTTTATAACTCAGAACAACTTGAAGACTTCATTGTCATAGAAAGACCTTTAAAGTCAGTTGTTACTAAGTGGTTTACACATGTTTTTCTCCACCCCATGAATTATATCATATCACACTCACCCTCTTAGAGAAAGCAAAAAGCCTTTTGATTTGTTTCTTTTAAATAAAATCATTGTTTCCCAACATGTGGAAGGAAAAAAATCACTTTTCCAGTGTAGGTGCCACATTAATTGTTTACATGTGAGGGGGTGAACACATGGGCTTTTAACTCCTTTAAGTCTTTAAAGAGATTTACTTTGGAAGGGAAGCTTGGCCATTCTGGAATCATTCATACGCATTTTCTGTGGTTTTCATTTAAGACAGGAAGAGATTTCCAAGGTTTTCCATGGTTTTATTTGATTGAATTTCATGCTCACTGAGGCTTGTTTCCATCCCAGGGCCCGACACCTTGAACTTGTCTTGACTTTACTCCACTATGTGGCCCTGCTGGGCTTCTGAAGAGCTTTCTGCTTTTAAGCCCTTTGCCTTGGAAACAGCCCCGGCAGCCCCAATGGAAATCACAGGGCATTTTTCTAACTGATCCTGGCTAAGCCGCCGAAAATATCAGAGACTCGGGAGGACTCTCCATCTTTGGCCCGGTCTGTCTTGAAAGGGAATGGAGACCTTAGAGGGCTTTAGCATCTGTGTTGTTGTGGGTTCGATTCATTTCAAGCCAGAGAAGGGATTAGTGCTCAGCCTTTCACTGGGGCCCAGCTTTCCCCACCACTTACTTGATCTTCCCTCTAACTTTGGCCCTTGCCCTGGAACACAGTATTAAAGGCACTATATAATGGTAAGATGTATACTGATCTGCTTTCTGTCTCTCTCTCTGTCTTTCTTCCTCTCTCTCTCTCTCCTCTTTGTTTCTGTCTCTTTTCCTCTCTCTCTTTTTTCTCTTCCTCTCTGCCTCTGTCTTTGTCTCTATTTCTCTTCTCTCTGTTTCTTTCTCTCTTCCTCTCTCTCTTTCTCTCTTTGTCTCTCTCTCTCTGTCTCTGACTCTCTTTGTCTTCGTTTCTTTCTCTTTTCCTCTCTGTCTCTGTTTCTCTTCTCTGTTTCTTTATCTTTCTCCATTTCTCCCTCTCCATCTCTGTCTCTGACTCTTTGTCTCTGCTTCTCTCTCTATTTCTCTTCCTCTCTCCATTTCTTTCTCTCAATCCCTCCCCTCTCTCTGTCTGTCTCTTTCTCTCTGTGTCTGTCTCTTTCTCCCTCTCTTCCTTCCTTCCTTTCTTCCTTTCCTCCCCTCCTCTCTGCTCACACAACCATACTTCTGCCTGTGAGACTTTATTGTGATGATTAGAGAGGCAGCATGGTATAAGTGGACAGAGAGCCAGCCTTGGAGCCAACAAGACATGGATTCAAGTCTTGTCTTTTACACATCCTGACTGTTGGACCCTGGGCAAACCATTTAGCCTCTTAGTGCTCTAGGAAACCCCAACAGAATAAGTTTTAGAGACTATGCAGACCTGCTTTGGTAGAAGGAGTTTACTCCCCCAAGTCCCCTTTACCATTACAATCATAGGACTAATCCCTCCCATTAGCTTCTATGGTTATTACCATTTTGGTTGCCTGTTTCTTGTCCTAGCGGATTGTTCAGGTTCAGAGAAGGAGGATATGATTCTCTCCTTCCTATAAATCCTGCTTCAGATACTACCTCTTCCTCACAGCCTTCCCTGATTTCTCCTTCCCTGGACTACACATAGTACTTACACAAAAAAAAGTATGCCTTTAATAAATAAAAACAAGGATAAGTAGTCCAATAAGCATCAACATATAGCATTTAAATTTAATAATGTAAAACCAACTAATTGAAAAACAAAACCCATGTAGGGCTCTGTTTCCCTTTCTAGGTCCACCTAAAGTTCCCATTACTATCTTGGGCTTTGTTTTTTTCTCAATAGTATTTTTCCAAATACATTCAAAGATAGTTTTCAACACTGATTTTTACAATGTTTTGTGTTCCGTGTTTTTCTCCCTCCCTCCCTTACTTTCCCCCCCCCCAAGATAGCAAGTAATCTGATATAGAGTAAACATGTACAATCCTTTTAAAAGATATTTGCATATTTGTCAGGTTATGTAAGAAAAATTAAACCAAAAGGGGAAAAGACGAGAAAGAAAAAGCAAACAATCAAAAAGGTGAAAATCCTATTCTTTGATCCATATTCAGTCTCCATAGTTCTTTCTCTGGATGCGGATAACATTTTCCATCCCAAGTCTACTGGAATTGTCTTAGATCATTGTATTGCTAAGAAGAACAATTCTATTATAGTTGATCATCACATAATTTTGCTGTTACTGTGTACATTGTTCTCTTGGTTCTGATCAATTCACTCAGCATCAATTCATATAAATCTTTTAAAGCTTTTCTGAAATTAGCCTGCTTATCATTTTTATAGAACAATAATATTTCATAACATTCATATACCATAACTTATTTAGTCATTCCCCAACTGATGGGCATCCACTCAGTTTCCTGTTCTTTGCCACTACACAAAGGGCTGCTACAAACCTTTTTACACATGTAGGTCTTCTTCCCTCCTTTATGATCTCTTTGGGATACAGACCCAGTAGAGCCACTGCTGGATCAAAAGGGATGCAGAGTTTGATAGCCCTTTGGGCATAGTTCAGCTGGTCTTCAGTCATCATCTATGGAGGCTGTTAAACAGAGGCAGCCCAGTGGCTTGGCGACGTGTCCAAGACTTTTTTCTTCATCTAGAAATATTGACCCACCCAGGCTTGTTTTGAGACTCAGATGAGATAACAGATCTGACTCTCTGCAATTAGTCTCAGATCGTGCTTCCTCTCCATCCACGCTGGGCATCTTGGTGCATTTCATAGCCACAAGTCACAGCCGGCACACTTCATCTGCTTTTTATTTCTTGTTCTGAAAACAGCAATCAATTCAACTTTGCTGTTGCTTCTGAAAAGTGTGTGTCAATAGACTGACTTTGGTCTCCATTCTCAATCTTGTGATTTCCCAGACTAAAATTCCCTTCCCTAACTCTCACATCCAAACGTGTATGATTTTCACAATATTCCTTATCTTTGCATCCTCAATATCTAGCATCGTGTTTGGCATAAAGTAAGCACTTAATAAAGGTGTTTTTCATTCATTCAGATTTTAAAGTGCTATATAAATGTCACTTCTAATTATTTCCAAATTTGTTTGTTTTAAGCTATTACCAAAAAACTGTACCTTTCTTATGCAGTTTTCCCATCTTTTTTAACTTATTTTTTTTTCAATTAACATTTTCCCTAAGCATTTCCTATTTGCCAGACTTTGTACTAAGCGATGGGGAAACTAAAACATAAATCAAAAAGACTGTCCTCAATTAAAAAAATATATTTTTAATTAACAACCATTTGTTTTCTTACCTTCTGAACTCCCTTGGGGGAAAAAAAAGAAAATACAAATCTTTATAACAAACATGAGTAATCAAGCAAAAGAAAGTTTCACATTGTGTTTCATTTTGGACCTTAAACTCATCACCTCTCTATCAGGAGTCCTGAGAGTTTGCTTCTTCACTGGTTCTCTAAAATCACAGTTGGCCATCAAATAGGTCAGAATTCTTAAGGCTTTTAAAGTTGTTTGTCCTTATTGCCACTGTATACATTATTTTCCTGACTCGATTCACTTCACTCTTCATCAGTTTGAATAAATCTTCCTAGGCTTTTCTGAAATCATCTCTTTTGTCATTTCTTATTGCTAGTTAACACATAAACAATAATTTGCTTAACTGTTCCACAGTCTATGGCTAGCCCTTTAGTTTCCAATTCTTTGCCATTACAAAAAGAACTGCTGTGAATATTTTTGTGCCTATAAGTTTTTTTTCCACTTACTTTTATCTCTAGCCTAGAGTGTTCAATATCTGAGTCAATCTCAGTGAATTTGGGGGCATGATTCCAATTGCTTTCCAGAATGACTAAACCATTTTACAGTTCCACCCACAGCATTCATTTGCCTGGTTCTCCACATGCCCTTCGGCATTTATCCTTTTCCTTTTCTGTCATCTTTGCCAGTTTGATGAGGTGAATCCTCGAATTAGTTCAAGAGATTGACATGACACAGTTACAGGAGGACTAGACTTGAAATCAGTTCCCATCTTTCATACTTACTAGCTATATGACCATGGAGCCTCACTTTATTCATCAGTAAAATGGCAGCAATTATCATGTTGAGTCCCAAATGAGCTCATGGAGAAAGAGCACTTTGTAAACTTCACTGCCCTAAATAACTGTCAGTTATTATTGCTTCTGAAGTATACAACCTGTGCCTTGAATACCCCATGGCTAAGGAGCTCCAACAAAAGGACACTTGTATCATACACAGGCCTGAGTACAACCTGGGGAAATGACCCCAAAGAAAGAAAGGGTTTTGGCTCTGAACCCTAGAATAATTAAGGCCAGCTATATCTCTAAAATAAAATTTAGATATAGCACGTGCTTAGGGTCTCCCCAAAATATAGGTAACAGGATCCTCGACTGACACGATGCTCAATATACAATATGAATATTGGGTATGGTATAGCCATTGTTTCTTCCAACCAAAAATACTCAAAATTCATTAGAAGGCCTTCATGGGAAGCCATGAACAAATCAAAAGCATAAAGTATATGAACTTCACTCATCCCCAGAGAGGAGATGAACTCGAGATTGCCATTGGCCAGATCATTTTCCTTTTTCCAGAGAGTCCGATTCATTCTTCCCAGGACTCACAATCCTAACCCTGTGGCTGGCTCCCCTCAAAAGGTAAACACGTTTTATAACTAGATTTTGAACCAGCAGGCCCTTCGTGTCACTCACATTGTCCATCACTCCCTGCTTTGTACTCCAAGAAAGTGGAGTGATTTGGACCACCTTCTTCCATCTCTCTACAAAGTCTGGTACTCGAATGTCCAATTTTACTAATTTTTGAACTAAATATTATTACCCAAGAGACGATTCTAAAAACTGTTAACATCCAGGAAATTTTTCTTCTTTGATATATGGCTAGATTGTGAGATCAAGTTGCCTGGGAAACTCAATACAGAAACTTCTCTCCTCAGGCTGTGTGCACATGTTTTCCCCTACCGTGTATTTCTACTGTAAATAGCCTTGCTGCTCTGAGGTACAGATGGGGTATGAAATTTCATCCCTTTTCCTCCCCTACCATCTCACCCTATCTAATCCCATGTGTCCACCCCAGTCCTTCCTTTTTGTCCTCTGGAAGAGGTTGCAAAGAAGAATGAAGAACAAATCCTCAAGAGATAAAAGCTCTAAAGAGCCTATCATTTCATTTATTTTTTTATAGGCCACGGGAAATGGTTCATTCACTAGAATTCTCTGTGTCTAATCGGATTGGAGGACTCTTCAATTTGATCAGAGATTGATAATGTCCTATGTCTTTTAATTTCTTTTTTTTTTCTTTTTTTGCTTTTTGCTAAGGCAATTGGGGTTAAGTGACTTGCCCAGGGTCACACAGATGGGAAGTGTTAAGTGTCTGAGACCAGATTTGAACTCAGGTCCTCCTCACTTCAGGGCTGGTGCTCTATCCACTGTGCCACCTAGCTGCCCCTATATCTTTTAATTTCAACAGATTTATTGAAGGAATTCAATTTGATCAGTGTCTTTCTTGAATCCCCCTCCCACCCCAATAAATTCAAGATAATCAGAGATGAGAGAGACAAGACAAGGAGAAAGAGAGACAAACAGAAAGAGACCAGAGACAGGGGAGGGGGATGGAAGGGGAGAGAAAGACAGAGAGATAGAGTGAGAGTGTTATCAACACTGGCGACCGGGAAAGACTTCCTTCCTCTAGGACATGGCCTTTCCAGTAATCTTTGATCTGTCTCTCATTAGTTATTCAAACTTGGATCATTCACTTTACCAGAAAGTCTGTTTTCTTTTCTATACAATAGAGATTCAATTTAATTCAACAACTTAAAAAGCATTTATTATTAGGCACCTTTCTTTCAGCACTGTGGACACACTGGAGATATGACAGAAAAAGGAAATCGTTCCTGCCCTTAAGAAGCTTACATTCCACTGGGAGAAAGCAACACAGACTATATTCAAAATAAATACAAATAATGTGTGGATGGGTGGGAGGAGAACCAGATGTTCTAAGAGCTAAAGGAACCAGGAAAGATGTCGTTTGGAAGGTCACTCCTAAGGTGAGCCCTGAAGAGTGCTGAAGTTTCTTAGAAAGTGGAGAGGGGATATGGAGCATTATATCTGGGAAACAGCAGCCAATTGGACAGTGTGGCTAGAACGTGGAGAACAGAGAGAGAGAGATAATGGGAAATAAATCTGGAAAATAGGCTGCAATCAGAATGTGGAGATACTCAAATGCTGGGTTGACAAATTTATAATATATTCTTGAGACACTAGGGAGTCAGTGAAGGTTTTATAACTGTGTAAGTACAAGTCCCTGATTGCACCTGAAAAACCATAATTTCCTCAAATAATTCATGAACAGTGAATGCCCTAGAGGGCATCTGGCTTCAGCAACTTCCTGGCTATCTTTTCTTTGGGTCCAATTGGATGCTTATGATTTCCCGGGCACCTATGGCTTGTGAAAATCTAATTCATTCTCTTTATTCCTCCTCCAAACTCCTCCTCTGGTTGCCTTAATGTGGATTGTGTGAGAATGTTTTCAAAGGCAGCATCACAAGAGTCTCAGGTTGGAAAGGTTAGAAGGACCTGGTGATGGCCCACATCCCTCCTCTGAGGACCAGCCTAGCTAGGACAGTGGGAGTAGGTGACTGAAAAGACTTATCCACTTGGAACAAAAGGATTCAGGTTCAAATCCTACCCCTTCCATTTACTAGCTGTTTGGACTTCATCTCCTTGGGCCTCAGGTTTCTCAGGAACTATAAAATGGACTAGCTAGTCTTTAAGGTCTCTTCCAGCTCTGGGCCTATGTTTCTAGGATCTCTAGATCACAGACTCTCTAGAGGATAAACCATTTTGCTCATGAAGACTCTAAAGTTTTGGAACATTGCTAAGTAGCATGATATGGGAGAAAGAATGGTTGAGCTGGAGTCAGGAGAGAAGGAGATTTCAATTTCATCTCTGCCATGGCTTAGTGGCTAAGTGATCATAAGCGAGTCACTTTATCTCTTGGAACCTGTGTCCTTAGCTATAAAATGGGTTGGGTAATATCTGCAGGCGAGTGCTATGGCACAGGGGAAGGGGGATACTCCCAGTATGACAGCTCCCTTTACCAATGAAGGTCATAGATCAATAGCCTGTGATCGACTTAGAAGATAATTCTCAGGGAGTTACTTGTCTGATACATATTAAGATTGTAGAATCCCAGATTTTAGAACTGGAAAGAGCCTCAATGTCTGTCTAGTGCAACCCATATCTGAAAATGAATTTTCTGCTTCAATATCTAACCAGTGGCCATCTTCTTAAAAGTCTCTAACCACTACCCCCCACTTCCCACATCTTGAGGGAGTCCATTCTACTTAAGGACAGTGGGATTAGGAGCCTAAATGTGCTTCTTGGCAATTTTCACCTATTTGGGGCTACGCAGGAAGAACTTGGGCTCCCCTTCATGATAGACCTGCTATTTAAAGACAGCCATCATGTCTCCTCAGCTTTACCCTTCCTGTCCAGTCTTCTTAATTTCTTTCCTAATCCTGGTCCTTCACTATCTTGGGGACGCTTTTCATTTCTCAATGGTTTTCTCAGTTGGTTTTTAGGAGTGTTTTCCTGCAGGACCCTTTAAAGTAGGTAGTGTCAGAAGTGGGATTTTAGCCCCTGTCTCTCCTGCTTTTAAGTCCAGCACTCTACCTAAGTAGCCACCCTACCTCCTACTCAAGTTGTAACTAAGGATTGTTGGGGATACAAAGTACAATATCAATATTGGCTATGGCAGTCATTAGGGTGACCGTGGGAGTGGGATGATTCCGGCAACAATGGAGCCAGGCATCCTTGAAATGAAGTATCCTTTTTATTAGAATTATAGATATGCCTCCAGAACAAGTAAACGAATCTCCTCCATTTCTCGCAGGCATTTATCTTGTTAAGAACATTTTTTTTTTCAACAGGGACACAATCTGCTCTTGGTTCTCCACGATCGTGCCCTCTGCCACCTGCAGGGGTGTCTTCCCAAGGCTGTTGACCGCCTGTAAATCAGGTTTCTCCCCCTGAGAGTAGTTGACCAGGGAGGTGACGGAGTTCCACTGGCCAGTTTTGCAAGCGCAGTGTAGCGGGGTGTCTCTGTTGTTGTCCAAGGCATTCACGGCAGCCCCACAAGTCAGCAGCAGTTTGATCAAGTCCCCGTGGCCCTGCTCGGCCGCCAGATGGAGCGGGGTCTTTCGGTAGATGTTCCGCTCGTTGACGTTTTTGTTTTTGCCCGCCTCAAGGAAGAGTTTCACCATCTCCACGTTGCCCTTGAGGGCCGCGTAATGGAGGGAAGAAAACCCATCCATGTCTTTGGCTCCAAACCTGACCTTGTGGATCAGCATGGTCTTCACCACGTCCAGGTGGCCCTCAGAAGTTGCCCAGTGCAGCGGGGTCTTCTTCTCTTTGTCGGGCATATTGGGGTCGGAGCCGGAATGGAGCAGCAGCTCCACCATGGTCTTGTTGCCGGCCCGGGCGGCCAGGTGTAAGGGCGTCATGGACAGCTTGTTTTTCACGTTAGTATCTGCTTTGTACTGGATCAGCTGGATGGCGACGTCCAAGTTCCCTTTCTCGCTGGCAATGTGCAGGGGGGAGTTCTGCTCGATGCTGAGGACGTTGATCTGGGCCCCGGCGTGGACCAGCAAGCCCACCATCTCGTGCTTATTGTACCAGGCGGCAACGTGGAGCGGGGTCTGCCCATTGAACCCTGGGACATTGGGACTCATCCCTCTGTCCAGCAGGAGCTCGACGGTGTAAATGCCCCCTGCCTTAACAGCCAGGTGCAGGGCGGACTCCGAATAGGAGGTTTTGGCCTCCATGTTGGATCCCCTCTGGATAAGAACCTCGGCACACAAGGTCCGATCCATCTCGGCCGCCAGGAGCAAGGGCGTGTAGTAGTCCTCGTTCTGCACGTCCAGGGGAGTGCCTTCATCTGCCAAGGCTGCCACGACTTCGGGAAGATTCTTGCGGATGCCTTCGAAAAGGGCCAGCTCCTTGGTCTCCCGGGGCAGAGCTGCCGAGTACTTGAGCAGCCGCTGAATGACGGCTTGGTCATCGTGATGGAAGGCGTTGTGCACGATGCTGGAGTCTGCATTAATCCCAGCTGTTAACAGTATCTTTATGGCTTCATCCAGGCTATTTATCTCAGGGCAAAGGGAAGCTGGGTCTTCCTTGTCACTCAGGGTTAGGGTGTCCAGGAGATCCTTGTTCTCTGGGAAGATCTGAAAGCCCTCGTTCTTCTCTTGGAAAATTGACCTGTGCTGGAAATAATAAGAGCTCCCAATGTTTTCTTCCAGGATTGGTCTCAACAGGGAGAGCTGGCTCCCTTGCACATTGAAACCCAGGGGCATCTTGCTATCTCTCTCCAAGTTACTGCTGCCCATCCCTCCTTTCACAGAATCCCCACGGGCCCTTTCAGCAGCTCTTTGCAAAAGGGACTTCTCTTTCCCCTCCTTTCCTTCTGCCCTCGAGCCTTTGGCCATCGGAAAATGGAGGATCTCCATCGGGTCGTCGGCCATCGCCATGCCCAGCGGGCTTTCTCTTGGGAACATGACTTCACTGCCGTGCTTGTCTTCTAGGACATTTTCGACATCGGCTACATCTCCCTTACCTGAGGTGGTCAGAAGATAGATGGGAGGAGTGGGGCTGTTCACAGGAGTCTGCATGAGAGGAAACTTTCTTATCTTAGCAAGCGTGTAAGAAATGGTCTTTGGCTTGACCGAGGCTTCCTGGACGCCCGCAGTCTGCTTTTTGGACGCTACTTCGGTGGATTGTTCCAGGCTCTCTTTGTCCCTATCCAGTAAGTGACCCACCAGCTGCTCCTCAGCTCCTGGGACGACCTCTTGGGTGCCCATGGTGTATTTTCTTATGACGTGATACAGGTCGGGCTCCAGTTGTTTCAGACAGGGATAAAAAAACATTCTACACGCATGCTCCCCTTGGGAAATCAGCATGTCCAAGACCCTGGTCACTTTTTCAGGGTTTGTCTTGTAGTAGGACAGAGCCAACTTTTGTTCGGGCGTGAAGATGCCGTAGTCGGCCAGTCTCTTAATGAGACCGTCTGAATCCTGAATCCCCGCTGCCAGTTCCCCTTTCTTCATCTTCATGACTTCCATGGCATAAGGGCTGCTCTGGCCGTGGGTTGAAGAACACATCGTGAGACGGTTAACACATCTGCAGGCTGGCTGAAGGGCTTGTCCGAGCTGGGGATCGAGACAGAAAGATCAAAGGAACGATGATATTTCACAGATTCTTGTCTCGACAACAACTGGGTCCCAGAGAGTCAAGTTTCAAATAAGAATTATCGGAGACGGGGGAAAAGAAATACAGATCTGCTCTCCTTTGTCAGAGCTGCTATATTTCATTTTGGATCCCTGACAGAAAGAACAGAAAGAAAAATAACTGGAAAACAAGGACAAGGAAATGAAAAAGGAAAAGAAAAAAAAAATTAGGCCGGGAATCAATTCAGCAAATGCATCTTGTTTGATCCACAGTAATCTGAGAAGCAAGGAGACGGGTTTCTGGGGATGGCCTGGTCAGTTAGGGGAGAAGTCTCCCCATCTTCCTGCAGCAGCTTCCCTTTGGTGGGAGGTCTTGGGTACCCTTTCTGTAAGTAATAATGTAAGCAGCCTTTCATGATGACAACAAAAGCCCTTAGCTACTGTCGCTATGAAGGCTTTCCTTTTATGAAACATTAGAGAAGATGGAAGATACTATGAGCCACAGAGGAGAGAGAGATCTGTGTAGGTAATTCCTCCTTAATTCAGTCCAATTTCATTCAGTCTGATTCTATTCAGTTCAACCCCGTTCCAATGAATCCAATCCAATCCAATCCAACTCAACATTTATTAGATATCCACTCCATGCCAGGAACTAATTTAGGTGCCAGGGACACTAAAATGAAAATGGAATAGTCCCGGAAGGCAGTGCGGTACAATGGGAAGAGCTCTGTAGTTGGAGCCAAGAGAATTTGCCTTTGAATTCTACCTGTTCCTTATGACCCAGGAGGAAACTCTCTGGACCAAGTTTACTCTTCTGTAAAGTGATGCTACTGGATTAAATGTCCTCTGACGTTCTTTCACTCCCCAGCCAAGATCCTATGAGTTTCAAGGAGTTTCTTCCACTGGGTAGTGGGGGTGGAGAAAGTACAACATTTGTGTAGGTAAGGAAACAACTAAGCCGGGTAATCTAATACAAGGTGAGCTTAAGAGGGGGAGGGAATCAGGAAAGGACTTGACAGCTGAATTGTGCTCTGAAGGAAACTAGACATTTCAAGGGACAGAGGTGAAGAGGGATCCCGTTCAGGGCATGAAGGCAGCCTGTGCAAAGGCAAGAAGATGGGAGATATGGAGTGTCATATATGAGGAACAGCAGTCAGACTAGAATAAAGATGTATGAAATGGGGCTGGAGGTGGGAAGGCCAAAAAGAAATAGGACTTACAAGGTAGGTGGGAGCCAGCTTGTAGAGAGATTTGAGTTCCAGTTAAGAAATTTGTAGTTTATCCTTGTGACATTAGAGAGCCAGTGAAGAGTGACATGGCCATATTTGTTTTGTTGTTGTTGTTGTTGTTTTGACATGGTCATATTTGAAGAACTGATAAAAGCAAATCTAGAAATAACCAACATTTATTCAGTTTTTAGGTTTGAAAAGAATTGATGAATGTTATTTCATTTAACTTCACGACAATTCTAGGGAGGCAGGTGCTGTGATTATTCCCATTTTATAATTGAGGAAAGTGAGGGAGACAGAGGCTAAGTGATCTGTTCAGAGAGGGTTACCCAGTAAGTGTCTGAGACAAGATTTGAACACAGGTTTTCCGGCCACAACTATGGCGCTCTAGCCAAAGAACCATTTAGCTCCCCTTAGTGAATCAGTGTCAACCCCTCCCATGCTCTCTGGGTCAGAAAGTCCACACTCTCTCTCTTTCCCTTGGGAGCTCCTTGAGGTCGGAAGCTATCTTTTGCTTCTTTTTGTATCCCCAGCACTTAGCACAGTGCCTGGAAGTAGTAAGTTTGTAAGTAATGTTCACTGATTGATCAGGTGATTGATTTCTTCCACCAATGTTGTATTGGGGTGTGAAAGTGACTTAAAATTCTACAAAGCCATGGGAGTGGACCCTAAGAAATCTCTGGCAATTCTGCCCACCAGTCTTGGGGGATGGGGTACACATGAGCTGCCTTAAAGTATCTGCCTCTCTCCTGTAGCACCTTGGATTCAAGACCAGAAAAGCAGCAAAAGAAACAGTTTTTACCACAATATGTGGAAAGAGATTGGTTTTGTTCTGCTTGGTCTGGGAGGGGAGAACAAGAGCATAGGGAGGAAGATGCAGGCTCTGGAGAAGGAGAACCTTCCTGCCAATGAGAGCTACCCTAAGGGCATGGACTGGGTCAGAAGGTAAAGAAGTTTTTGTCAAGCACATCTCTGCTAGCACAAATCCACCTCCAGAGCATACATTTTTCAAAAAAAAAGTCCACATTTTGTGATCACAGGATCAGAACCGTGAGAGACCTCGGGGATCCCAAACTCTAAGCCCCTCATTTTACAGATGAGGAAACTGAGTTAGGGAACTTGCCCAGAATCACATAGACAGTATGAAACTGAGGTAGGATTGAATCAGGGCTTCCTGACTCCCAGCCCCAAATTCTCTCCCCTGAGTTAATTGAGGGATATTGATTGGGTCAAATGCTACCTAATCATCCCCCCATAGGTGCTTTCAGAGCTTGAACTGAACACTATAGAAAGTCGATTTCACCTACACAACATCTTTTGCTTCCATGCCCACCAAAGACTACAATAGCCTCCTAATTGATCCCCCAGCCTCAAATCTCTCTTCCTTTTGGTCCATCTTCTATATAGCTGCTCAAGTGATTTTTCTAAAGTGCAAGTATCACCATACTCAGCAAACTTCAATGGCTCCCTATTACTTCTAGGATGAAATACAAAATTCAGCATTTAAAACCTTTCACAACCTGGTTCCAACTGCCATTTCCATGATTCTGTATTACTCCCCTTCATGCACTCTATGATCGGGGCTCACTGGCTTTCTTATTGATTCTCTCACAAGACATTTCCCATCTCCACACCTTGGCCCTATCGGTCACCTCTGATTGAAACCTTTCTCTTTATCTCTACATTTTGGAATCCCTTGTTTCCTTCAAGACTATCACTCAAACACCACCTACTACATGAAGCCTTTATGGATCCCCTCAGAGATTATTCTCAACACATTTTTTGTTTTTTTAATTATACATATAGTTATATATCCACATACATTATATATGCATGTATGCATACATACACATGTTTCATATACTTATATATATTTTTGTTATATTTCTCAACAGAATATAAGCTCTTTGAGGGAATTATGTAAAATATAAAGAATATTAAAAAGGAAACCAATTAGGTTGAAGCCCAATTGTCAAAATTTGTTTTAAAAATAACTTGATTTTATTTTTATCTTTGCAACTTCAGTGCCTAGAATAGTCCTTGGCATACAGTGGTATTTAATAAATGTTTGTTGATTGGTTGGTTAATTTGGTTGGCAGTTCAGGCTAGCTCATTGGAATTTCTTTTTAGCTATTAATGTAAGAGTCTGGAGTTTGTACCCTCCAAAGTTCAGAGAAGCCAAATTCATTGATTATTTTCATACAGCCCTGGGGAGTTCAGTGGAAGACTGAAGCAGAAAATGAAGCATCAGACCTGAGGAACACATAAGGCTAGAGTCAAATTTGAAAGGGTGAGCCAAGTCAAAATGTAGTCATCATTACCCTGGGGATGTGGCCGATATAAATGAGACCACTGAAAGGAAAACTAGAGTAGAAAAAAGTCAAGGTAACAATGAAAACATGGAGGAACATCAAAGGTAGCTCATTTGCCAAAATGAGACATTAAGTGATATAGTCAACCTATTCACCTTAGTGCTCTTGGTGAAAAGGACCTCCTAAAGTAGCCCCGAAATTCATTTCTTTAAGGAACCCTCATTTGGTGAATCTAGATTCTGCTGCTTTGGCTTCTTTTCTCTCAGATTCATACGAGGAAATATGAGAAGCAATGAAAGAGGACTTATTAAATGCTTACTTTGTGTTAAACATCATCTTAAGTACTGGGGATACAAATGTAAAAGCAAAAACAGTCCCTTGGGTTTTTATTCTAATGGCAAAAATAAACCTTGGAGAAGTGATTACAAGGGAAGGGTTCTTTGGTTTAGAGAGTTCCGGGGATGGTGAGTGGAGGAATATCTTGACACAACCCATCCATGAACAATAGTAGAATGGATTTGATTATGCTTCTAGAACTTTGGGGTTAGAGAAGAGGAAAGAGTGTCCATACCCCAGAACGGAGGCTAGTGAGAAAGCATGTGTGTGTGTGGGGGGGGGGGGGGGAGGAGGCATATACATATATATATATATACATATATATATATATAAAGAAGAGAGAATGAAGTGGATCATGATTTGGGCTTTCCCGAAAGTGTCCTTGGAGAGGCAACAACTAATAGATCTTAGAAGCCATATGGCTCTCTCATTGTATAGAGTGACATGGGACTACAGATCATAGACTTAGGACTTATAAGGTCTTCTAGTTTGATCTCATGACATTTTAGATTGAGGAAACAAGTTCAGAGAGGGGAAGAAATTTGCCTAGAGTCACACAGTTGGTGAAGTTGAAGTAGAGTTGTGACTCAAGCTGCTCAAATCTGAGCATCTAACTCATCCACTCATCAATTCAAAACTATCTAATTAGATTATGGGAGCTTCTTAGACCATAGCACCTTGATGTTTCCAAAGTACTTTACCTATATTCTCTCAATGCACTTTAACAATATTAATCTAGGCGAGGCAAGTGCCTGGAGCACTAGACCCAAGTTCAAAACTCAGCCTCGAACATTTCCTTAGCTCATCATACTGGGCAAGTCATTTAAGCTCGGTCCATCTCAATGTCTTAATTTGTAAAATGGAATTGATAATATTTATCTCTCAGGGTCAGTGTAAGGATCACACGAGATAGTATAAAGTATTTTGCAAACCTTAAAACTAACATCTATAGATGCTATTATGAAACACAGACAATCAAGTACTGATATGACCGTTTTGGCAGATGAATATTTTAGAGAGGTCATATTGTTTTGCAGATATAATTTACTTCCTCTAATCATCTTTTGTGTATTCAATGGTTACTTCTACATGCAAGTTGTATGTATCTCTACATCTATAGACCAAGCTTCTAGTCTTACACCCCGAGCTTCCTGCTGGACATCTCCATGTGGATGTCAGTCTCTATCTCAAGCAGAACCCATTATCTTTCTTCCTTAAACCTCCCTTTCTCCGACCTTCCTTATTCTTGTTGAGAACACCCCTATTCTTTTAATCACTTAGGTAAGCTAAGAGTTGGATCCCACTCTTCCTTGCCCTTCTCCCAAATCTAATCAGGCAAAACATTGTCCATGACATTTTTCATATCCCTTCCCTTCTCTCCATTCATGACTGCCATCTCCTTTCACTGGACTATGTTGGTCCAGCCAGGCTGTGCTCAGAAGTATTGTGGTTCCATAATTGACTCCTCTGCTTAAGGCAACACTGTAAAACCATAAGTTTCAGAGACACTGCTGGCCTATATTGGTAGAGGGAGTTTCCACATCTGGGAGTTCCCAGTGCCAAGGAAGGCACTGTCTCGATTCCTGTCCCTAGGCATTAACTTCAGAGGACTGAAGCCATGAGTTTTAGCCATGTAATCTGGCACTGCCACATGCTTAAATATAGAATACTAGTCCAGATGTCCTGTGGATAAAGATAACCACTTAAAAAAAATCAGATAGACCTAGTGTTCTCTTCAGATTGTTTTCAGTATTTATAGGGAGACTAGTGATTGTGTTGCTGGGAAGAATACATAGCAAAGATAGAAATGCAGAACAAAGGACGGGGGTGGGGGGTGGATGTCCCTAGTTCTCCTGGCTCCATCTGGCCCTTTTGTTCTTGCTTCAGCTGGGATGGTCTACATTCTAAGGGCCCTTCCTGTTCCAAAGGAAGGGACATGGTGTGGTGGAAAGAGCATTGGACAAAAAGTCAAGAATTCCATGGAATGCTGGCTCTCCTGTGGGTTTTCTGGGTAATATGTGGTGCCGTTTCTTTCTGAGTCTTATTTTGCTCATCTATAAAATGAGGAGGTTGGGCTTAATGGTTGTTTTAGTCCCTTCTGCCTCTGAATTTCATTGATTCTATGCAGAATGATCGTCTATTGACCTGAAACATTAAGCTAATAAAACATTATCTCTGTCCCAGACCCCTGAGAATGGGCTATGGTAGAGGCAGGGGGCTTGGAAAGTAGGGGTGGGGTCTTTGATCTGTTTGCCAATATTTGTCAGTTTGTTGGTTATTTGGTGGAATCTAGGATGCCCTATAACCCTTTGTCTTTCTCTGAGTAAGGGTCATGTGCATGAATGTGCATGTAGGGTGGTGGAGGGGAGGAGGTTTTCAAGCGTGACCATTGTCAAGGATTGCTGTTCTCACACAGTTTGGACTAAATGACCTTTAAAGTCACTTAAGACTCTGAGAGTCTAAGATTCTATAATGAATATATTTTCAGACACCTCCTTTGACTAATCTATGGTAATTCCCCTCCCCCCCAATTTTGTAGCATCTTAAGATATGAATTCAGTCAGGAAGGGCTCTCAAAAGTCATTCAGCACAATCTTTCATTGTACAGTTGGAGAAACTGAGTTCCTGAGAAGTTGCATGACTTATTTCAGGCCACTTGAGTAGCAGAGCCACATCCTCTAACTTCAAACCAACCAGTTTTCTCCATTTAAGGTTCTTAATGAAATACATTTTAACCTCATTTTATTTGCATAAAAATGTTGAGGTAGAACCCACAGAGGATTATTTTACACTGGGATCTCAAATGTCTCAGGGACATCCTTGAACTTTTTAGGTACAATCCTGAGCCAGAAAGGATAAATAGAAACTTTTAAAACTGGATCTATGTGGATTTTAAAATTGGAACAGTATAGATGGACTGGTTCGTTGATTAACAAAAAATGGGAGGGGCTTAATGACTATGGGGCCAACTCCAGTAGTTGTAGGCTCATCTGGGAGAAATCCTGACATCATTCCCTGTTGTTAGCTCCTACTCCCATGACCCCACTCCCTCTCTCTCTTTTTAGGCTGGCTTCTCCCAACCCACAAGGAATGCATGCCATTGAACCATAAGGCACAGGAGAAGGGATTGAGGAAGGAAGGAAAGAAGGAAAAAAGAAAAGAAGGAAGGAAAAAAGGAAGGAAGGAAGGAAGGAAGGAAGGAGGGAAGGAGAGAAGAGAGAAGGAAGG
>JAJPUD010017222.1:0-31864 GCA_023553655.1 Myrmecobius fasciatus | reverse complement strand
CTATTTAGTGCTATACCAATCAAACTCCCAAGAGATTATTTAACTGAAGTAGAAAAAATAACAACAAAATTCATCTGGAAAAACAAAAGGTCAAGAATTGCAAGGGAATTAATGAAAAAAAAAGGCAGTAGTTATTTTAAAAATTACCATCACAGGATCTTTTAAGGGGCTAACTGAATAAAATCAAGTTCAAAGGAGAGGGTATTTTATTAAATAGTATAGCAAGATATATAGCATGAAAAATCCTTCATATAAGAAAGAGCAAATTTCCATATTTTTGGTTGGCGAGAGAAAAAAAACATGACTAATGAATGAATATAGAAGGCATAATCCTGTGTACTTTGACTACATGAGTGGCTAGGAAATATAGGCCTGTAAGTTATTGTCTGCAATTGCGTTATTTTCTCTTCTGAGCTTCCATATTCTGGTCATAGCACTGATGCATAATTTCCCTCTAAACTACTATTTTCTATTATTCCCTGCTGATCCCCCTTGCAATGTTTGCAGCTGCCTTTTGTGAGTTTTCTACTTAATCCTATACATCCTGTATTTCAGGGAAGAGGTATCAGTTATTTTGATATATATTTTTGTGAGTCAGATTCACAGATCTATCAAAGTAACCAGGAAAAAGTTCTAGGCTTAGACCATGCCTGCCTTCAGCCGTTCTTTTGCTTTTGTTTCAACGACATCTAACTCATCTATTGTTTAAATTGGGGGTGAATACATTCTTTTCAGCTTCTAGCATCTTTCCATTCTCTTTAGCTTAGCTTCATGCATCTAGAAGAAGTAAAGAAAACAATCTTTTCATTTATGTAGACATCATAATTATTATTTTCCCTATGGGTCTGATGTATCATTAAGAATCATTGCATTGTACTTATGATAACTCTGGGAGGGCATGACTTTTTTCACAAAAAACAGAAAGAGTGATATGAGCAGGGATGTTTATGCAAAGTACAGAGATCAGAGATGTAGTGTCACGTATGAGATATTAAAAAAGAATAATTTAGATGAAACATAGAATATATAAAAGGGAAAATAACCTGGATAGAAAGATAATTTGGAGACATGTTTTAAAGGTCAAGAAAGAGAGTTTGTATTTCATCTTAAGAGTTAATAGAATCATTAGTTATTACTAAGATAAATTGGGCCCATTAAACTAAATTTTTATCAAAACTGCCATAGTCAAAGTTTGCATTTAGTTAGTTCTTTTCAATTTACAAAGTACTTTGACAACAATATTCGTTTATTGAGATAGTTAGAATAAGCATTATTATTTTTTTAAAAAAGAAACTATCATTTTAAAGTCATTTTTATGAACAAAAATCTGTTTACTTTTTCTATCATTTCTACTACCTCCTCCCCAAGTAGGAAAAAAAATAAAAGTCAATCCCTTGTAAGAAATAATAATTTGTATATTACATATCAAAAAAAGGTTATCTTTGCAACTTAAATCCAAAGTGCTTTTACCACAACAATTCAGTGAGGTTGATAGGAAAAGTATTATCTCCATTTTCCAGATGTGGAAATCTAAGAAAGACGAAGTAATTTGGTCCTGGTTAAACAGCTAACAAGTATCCAAAATAGGATTTCAAAACAAACCTCCCATATTTCTAGCACTACACAATTCTTATGATATAAAGCAAACTAAATTAAGAAAAATTAGAATAAATTCTCTCAATATATGTCATTCTTTTTCAAGGTAGATTCAGTCTTTAACAAAATATGAGATTCTTGAGAGCAAAGACAATTGTGTTTTTGTCTTTGCACCCACAACTAGGCATAGGACAGTATTAATTTATGGTTTTATAGGCTGACTCTAACATCAAGCAATTTTACCTTTTCTTTGTTCAGGTTTAATGTTGGGATGAAATTAAGCTCTCATAGATTTATTTTACCCTAGCAATAAAAATATACCTCAAAGATACAGGGATATTTAGGTTCTCTAGTAGCTGGTCTATTTTGTCTCTATATGGAAATAATTTGGTCAGTAGATCATCAAAATAAAACTGCTTAGGTGCTTTTAGACATTCACCAAGTCTGAAAGATCCAGACTACATTTAGTTAAGAATTTTTATTCCCCTACATGACCAGGAAAGTATATCAAGGAAGCTGGGGCAATTAGGTCCCAAGGGCAACTTTTTTTTTTCACACATGAAGAATGAATAAATGAATGGAAATTACTACCCTTTCTCCAGAATTTAAAAGTTGAAATACATTATTTCCTTAGATTTTAAAGAGCTAATCAAAATTTTCTCTAGATAATTTTCTTATTGAATCATTTATACATACATACATATATAGACATACATATACAAATGAATATATGTATAAATCACATGCACATATATATTTCTCTTTTAAAGATTTTCAGTTTTTTAAATTTAATTTTTAATTTATGGATTAAAAATCTTTATAACATCATACAATAAAAAGATGATTACATATAAAACTGCAAATTTACTATGTACAACTTGCTATTCCTTCCACATACACAACAAAATTATCATACATTTCTTTTTTTCTTCCCTTCCCCTCTCTGCCTTAGAGATAATTACCAGCGGATACAAATGTGTGTGTGTGTATGTGTGATTCTATGCATACTTGTCTTCATCAGTTCTTTCTCTGGATGTAGAGAAAGAACTTTCTTCATATGTCCTTCATACTTAATTTATTTTTTAATTTATTTTTAATTTTATATTTTTTATATTTTTTTAATTTATTTTTTAAATTTATTTTTAATTTTATATTTTTAATTTATTTTTAATTTATTCTTTAAAAATCATTCTTAAAAGAAATATTGTTATTGTGTACAATCTTCTTCTGGTTCTGTTCATTTTGATTTTCTTTATTTTCATGCAAATCTTTCCATATTTTTTTCTAAAATCATTGAGCTAATTTTTTTTTCTTATTCCATGGCAGTATTCCATCACAATAATATACTAAAACTTGTTTAGCCCATTTCTCAAATCCTGCAATTTCCACCACAATTTAACACCACAAAAAAGAGCTGCTATCAGCATTTGAGAGCATTGTTCTCCAGAATGGTTCAATGAGTTCACACTTCCACCGACAATGCATTTGTGTCTCAGTTTTAGCACATTTCTTCTGACATTTATCATTTTGGCCTTCTATTATTTTACCCAATGTGTTAGACATAAAATGATATGTGGATGTTATTTTAATTTGTATTTCTTTAATTAATAATGATTGAATTTTTTTCATATGACTATAAATTGTTTTGATTTCTTTCTTGGAAAACTACCTGTTCATATTCTTTGACCATTTATCAACTGAAGAATGATTTTCTTGTAGACTTGACAAAGTTCTTTATACGTTTCAGATAGGAAACTTTTATTTGATAAACTGCCTAAAAAAATTTCCCCCAGTTTTCTGCTTTCTTTACCATCTTAGCTAATTTTTTTGCACAAAATCTTTTTTTTTTTTTAATTTAAGAAAAAATTTATTTATTTTTTTATTAAAGCTTTTTATTTGCAAAACATATGTATGGGTAGTTCTTCAACATTGACCCTTACAAAGCTTTCTGTTACAAATGTTTTCTCCCCTAGTCCCCTCCCCTCCCCTAGAAGGCAGGAAGTCCACTATATATTAATTATGTTAAAATACTTGAAAAGTTGAATCTATGTATACATATTTCCACACTTGCTGTGCAAGAAAAATTGTGTCTACAAGAAAAAAAAAATCTGAGAAAGGAAACCCAACGTAAGCAAACATTCAATAGAGAGCATGAAAATGTTATGCTGTGGTCCACATTTATATCCCTCTCTCTGGGTGAACAAAATCTTTTTAATTTACTGTAATAAACATATTCACTTTACACCTAACTTTGCTATCTTTTCTTTATTCATAAATTGTTTGCCTATCCATAATTCTGATAAGTAATATGTTCTAATTATCTTTTAAAATCTCTCTTTATAGCTAGATCATATATCCATTTTGACCATATCTTGGTAAATGTTGGAAGATAGTGCTCTGTGTCCAATTTCTGCCACACTGCTTTCCAATTTTCCCAACAAATTTTTTTTTACCCATTAATAAATTCTTAGCCCACAAATCTTAAGTCTTTACACTTAAACAAAAAGTTATCATATTTATTTGGTGCTGTAAATTGTATTTATACTGCATTTCATTGATTTATTTTCTATTTCATAGCCAGAACCAGATAGTACCTTATATATTTTTGATGACTTTATTAATTCATAAAAAAAATTGTTTAAAAACTGTCACAAGATAACTGTCCATTTTGACAAATGCTTAATTAATTGTTCATTAGCTTGAATGCAGAGATAATGTTTTTTGAATATGGTTCCTCTAAAGTCAAAATTAAGTCTAAATGTGCCATCCTCATAAAAATAATTTTGATGACAGATATTCATAAAATGGGGTTAATTACTTAAATAGGGAAAATCTCCTCAGTATTAAGTAGTAAGAAAATATAATTGCCTTAAATAGGAAAAATCCATAATTAAGATAATGCCAGAGATTAAGCTATGATGACCCAATAGTTGCATAGAGGTTCCTTGAAAGTATGTGTCAAAAAGGATTTGTTTTTTGTTTAATTTATTCAGTTAATTATTTTCTTGAAAATGCTTTGCAATTTGAAAACTTTGGGCGCCATCTTCTGGTCACACAGAATTTTTGTCCTATCAAAATAGCTCAGCTTTATTTTGGTTTCTTGGGCGATATAATTGAGGATGAACAAACTCACATATAAAATGCCTTTCCTATACAGGCCAGGAGCAAATGTATAAATAAACATGGAAAAATCATATTATTCAAAGGTATTTTCCATCTATTTTCTCTGGAATACCCCATGAAAAATAATCAGATGTGGTCTGCCCATGCTAAGTACAAATACAAAAATACACACATGGCTAATTCTAAAAACAGAACACTGCCACTGCACCCTCTCCACCCACCACACACACACACACACACACACACACACACACACAAGAAAGCCAGAAGTCCTTTCATTTTTCTTCTTATTTCAGGATCAGATGTTGCAAATCTTTGCAGATAGTAGTCAGGGATCATAGCTAGCATTTGGCAGGACTAGGCTAAAATGACAAAACATCATCAAAGTTGTGTCAAATAATAAAACCTGAGCAAGAATTTTTTTACACACATTTAATATGAATTGTTCAGATTATTTTGAAGTAACTGCTAGTACATAAGAGGAGGAAGAGAAGAAAACAAATAGATCATTTATCTTTGACCTATATTGTTAGATACATAAGGGACAAGTTCTTTCAAACTCATTTATACAGGTGAAGTAGAGAGTTAGTAACCTTGACAATTTTAACCCAAACAGGAGAGAAAGAGATTTTAAACTGATATTTTCTCAGAACCCTCAGAGCTATCAGAGAAAACTACTGATTCATTTTTCTTTTTAATTTTTCAGGACATAGAGATAACTTATCCTGGGATCCCTTTAAGGGACTGTTGAGTCCCCAGGAAATCTGTTCTTGCTCCTTAAATAAGAAACTCCAACTCATGACCCAGGCCTATTCATGGATTGTTTCTCATGCCTGGAACTTTCTCTTTGCTTGTTTCTGCCTCTCTCCCATCAGCTAACTTCCATTAAATGTCAGCTAAAATCCTACTTTATAAAAGAATTCCCAAGCCAACCCTCTTTAGTTTTAGCACCTCTCCTCTGAGACACTATCCACTTTATCTCTCTCTCTCTCTCTCTCTCTCTCTCTCTCTCTCTCTCTCTCTCTCTCTCTCTTTCTCTCTCTCTCTCTTTCTCCACACACACACACACACACACACACACACACACACACACACACACACACATAAACACACCCACATTTTTTGCTTGAATGTTTTCACCCACTGAATAGCAAGCTTTTGAGGGCAGGAACTATTTTTTGCCTTTCTTCATATGCCCAGTTCTTAGTACTGTGCTTGGCAAGTTGTAGATACATAAGAAATGTTTGTTGACTTGGCATGGGGCGGGGGACTGACTGACTAAGACTAGTATTAAAATGAGGTCCTCATCAATTTTTTCTAGGCTTGGTTTAAAGCCTGCTCTTAGTGAAAGGAACTAATAAAATGACTGGAAGGAACATGGTTTTGATTTCATACCTATTTAACTTTCATAACTACTTAGCTTCTGTTTTGACACTTTTGGTTATAGTATGATTCTGAGATAGAAGCTTTAGTATGTTAGCATGTTATTATACATTTCATTTGACTTCAAGGGTTCAATGACTGAGAAAGGTTGTTAAAAGTTTTCAAAAATTGTACTGGGTCTTTTCTCTACAACAAAATAGTATTCATTCAACCAAACTGGTATTTTAGTTTTTATGTCCCTTCTTGAAATGCAAAAAAATAGCATGTAGGATATTATTGAGGAAATATAAAATTAGAAATGAAAGTAGGCTAGTACCTTTGTAAGAAAGATGGATGGCAATGCACACCAAGGTGTTTTTCATTAGTGCATTAAATTGTAAAAAAAAAAGAACTAGAGTTTGGGGGAATCTGTATTTGAGTATAGGCAAGAATAAAATGGGATGCATTAGGTTAGTTAAGATAAGAAAAAAGAACAACGTTAAATGTTAGAAGAGATGAGAGAAAATAAACCTATCAGTATTATTGGTGAAGTTGTGGATTGATAGAGCCATTCCAAAAATCACTAAATTGTGCATATCTTTGTCTTACTGCTACCACTATGAGATCTACACAAAAATGAAATTTAACAAATGAGGAAAAGATCCTTTATGTAAAAAACAATTTATAATAGGCATTTTGGTAGTTGCAAATGGCAAAGAACTGGAAATTAAGGGCATGTCCATCAATTGGGAAATGACTGAACAAATAATTGCATATGAATGTAATGAATTACTATTGTCCTTTAAAAATATGAAAAGGAAGCTTCCAGAGTAATGAGAGATGACTTACATGAACTGATAGACATATGAATTACCCTGGTCACATAAATCACAGCTTCTCCATCTTCTAGGGCCAGACAACCTTCTAAAATGAGGAGCTGCAAGGAAGTTACCCATTTGATTGAATAGAGAATATCTTTCATTTGGGAAGATTTCTTTATGAATGAAATAATGGATTCAATCCTTTATAAAACTAAGATGATCAATTTACCTGCAATTATTTGACTAATATTTTTGGAGCATCATGTGTCTTGTGCCTTTCTCACCTTTTCTCCAATAGAAAACTTCCCTTTTTAAAAATACTTGCACATATGCAAGTAGAAGTAACTTCCTAAATTCTAATAAATTCCAGTATATGGATTAATTCTTTCAAAATTTATAATGCTCATAAAAAAGACAATAAAAGAAAATATCTCACAACCATAAAGGAAGAATTTATAAATGAACAACAGATTTAGAAGATCAAAAAATAGATTTGACCTGTGTATTTGTGTGTATGTATGTGTATATGTGCTCAGATAAGGAACTTTGAAGCCAGAAGACTGCTCTGTTCTGTGCACACGTATGGAAAGGCATGAAGTGGGTTAAAAGAACCATCTTGTGTATCATGGACATTACAAAGTAGTTAAGCTCCAGTTATAACCAACTAGAAACACAAGATGGCAGTAGATGACAAGAAAAAAACATAATTTGTGCTCAATGTATTCAAAGGAAAGTGCCAGCAATTTATTTACAATGCATACTGGGTGTGTGTTCTTTCTTCCAGGCTGACCAGTGGAAGCTGCCAGATGATGCAAATAAAATTTGAGCATAGGGCTGAGATAGAAGTATATAGTCAAATTCCTTTTTTGCCTGTCAGGACATGAAAATCATTCACTGGTGGCCATGAAAGGGGAAAAAGAGAGCTGGAACATGGCAAGGTTACCCTTTTTATTTGACACAGTATGACTTTAAATCAGATGTTGAAAGGTTTTGGACACATATATGAAGTTGTAGTGGATGAGCTCAAGCTTCTGAGCATAATAATTTATTAAGCAATGTATGAGACTGCCCAACAAACCAAGACCAGACCCCCTCAGCTTAAGCCTGAACTCTGAATGGAGAAACAGATTTTTATGAATTAAAAAAGTTAATCAAATAAGTCCAATTAATTAAAATAAAACAATTAAGTAGGACACAAAATTTCTTATTTTTAATGGAGGAAAAATTAAGGATGTTCCAAGTTGGTAGGAGGAGAATAAACACGTGCAATTTCTTGAAACCAGAAAAGGATGCATCCTATTTCCCCCAAGTATATGTATAATTAAAGGAACAAGGAAAAAATAACTGATTGATCAGTGTAGTCAGTTTTCAAGGGAGGCATATGCGCTTGAGAAATTTTGAGCAAATTTCTTGCAACATTCTTTGGATCTAATTGGATTTCTAGTTAATATAACCTAGGTCCTTAGTTAAAGGTCTCTAAACTTCAGCTACAGGTGGTCTAGTTTCTCAGTCACGTAGGGCTAGCTTCAAACTGTGCAATATGGTTTTCTCCTATTTCTCATAATTGAATAAAGTTTTCTCACAGGAGAGAAATTGGACTAGACTAATTAAATAGAAGGAAAATGGAGTTAGCACCAAAAGTGAGTCACATGATGGATACGGTGGATTTCAATTAATTCCTACAATTAATCACTTGTGGGAGCCAAAATAGTGGAGGAAAGTCAGGGTCTCCTTAAGCTCACTCCCCACCCAAACTGTTTAACATTCCTTTAAATAATGACATTAAAAAGTTTTTAGTGTCAGAACACACAAAAATACAGAGTGAAACATTTTCCACCAAAACACTGGAAAGGTCTGGAAAGATTAGAATGTCAGCAAGAAAGGTCTGTGGCACTGGGGAGTCCAGTGTACAGTCCCAGGTCAGACCACACTAGCTTAGCCTTGGCTCCCTGCCCTAGCACAAGCCAGTGCCACTAAAGCAGGAATGGGCCTTGGACCTTTTACTCAGTGGCAGTACTAGCAGTTTCTAGACCTCTAAGCCCAGAGACACCAAAGATGACTTGGAAGATCAGCAGGAAATGTCTGTCAATAGGGTGAGAGGATCTTGGGAAACCAGTATATCAGGAGTGTGCATGGGCAGCACTTGTAGCAGTTTCTGGAGACCTCAGCTTACAGGAATTCTGACACTGTTGCTTTACTGCATTAAAACTTACAGCCACGGTGGAGCAGGTACACTCCTCACAGTTCCATGACAGAAGTATTTATGGTCAGTCCCCAAGAAGGATATCAGGAAACAGCTTGGCACAGTGTCCCTTCCACCCAAAGCAGAGCCCTATTTTAATAAAGAATTAAAAGTTGAATAATAGTCTGGAAAAAAGAGCAGAGAAGAGAAAAAAGATTTTTACCATAAAAGTTACTATGATGATAAGAAAGATCAAAACACACATTCATACATCCAAAGCTAGTAAGAAAAATAAGAATTGCTTTCAGGCTGTGAAAGAATTCAAAAGGGATTTTAAAAATCAAGTAAGAGAAATAAAAAAAATGGGAAGAGAATTGAGATTGTTGCGAAGGGAAATATAAAATATAATGAAAAGAAGAATGCCTTAACAAGTAAAATAGTACAAATGGGAAAGGAGGTACAAAAATCAAACAGAAAAATAATTCCTTGAAAAATTTAAATGAGCATAGGGAAATTAATAATACAACAACAAAAAATCGAAAAGAATGAACAAAAAATAGAAAATATGTAAAATTTCTCATTGTAAAAACAAATGGCCTTGAAAATAGTTCTGGGAAAAATAAAGCATTATACATGTACATTCATCTTTTACATATTCCATATAAATTATGTTGAAAAAGAAATATTGGAACAACAAAGAAAAAACACAAGAAAAAAAACAGAAGAAAAAAAGGATGCAAATAGTATGTGTTGATCTACATTCAGTCTCCACAGTTCTGTCAATGGAAGCAGATGTCATTTTCCATGAAAATTTTATTGGAATTGTCTTAACTAACTGAATTGCTAGGAGGAGCCAAGTTTATCAATCATAGTTGATCATCTTAAAATCCTGCTTTTGCTATGTACAATGTTTTCCTGATTCTGCTTGCTTCATTCAAGAGCAGCATGTAAAACTTACCAGGCCTTTCTAAAATCAGTATGTTTATCATTTTTTAATAGAATAATGTTATTCTATTATATTCATATACCACAACTTATTCAACTAGTCCCCAATTGATAGTTATAAACTCATTTTGCAAACATTTTTTGCAAATATGGATCATTTTCCTCTTTTACGATCTATTTTGGATAAAGACCAAGTAGAGACATTGTTGGGTCAAAGAGTATGCACTGTTTTATAGTCCTTTGGGCATAGTTTCAAATTGCTCTCTAAAATGGTTGGATCACTTCACAACTTCACCAATAATGCATTAGTATCGCAATTTTCTCACATCCCTTCTAACACTTATCTTTTCCTGCCATGTTAACCAATCTGATATGTGTGAGGTGGTACCTCAGAGTTGTTTAAATTTGAATTTTTCTAATCAATAGTGATTTAGAGCATTTTTTCATTTGATTAGAGGGGAGTTTAATTTCTCCATCTGAAAATTATCTGCTCATGACCTTTGACCGTTGGGGGATGAAATGTATTTTTATAAATTTGAGACAGTTCTCTATATATTTTAGAAATAAAACCCTTATCAGAGACACTACTGTAAAAGTTATTTCCTAGCTTTCTGCTTCTCCTCTAATGTTGGATGCACTGGTTTTGTTCATGTGAAACCTTTATAATTTAATGTAATCAAAATTATCCATCTTGCATTTCATAATGCATAATGTTTTCTAGTTCTTTTTTTGGTCATAAATGTTTCCCTTCTTCACAGATCTGAAAGGTAAACTATAGCTTGTTCTAATTTGCTTATTGTATCATCCTTCTGCCTAAATTATGAAACCACTTTTGACCTTATATTGGTATGGACTGTGAGATGTAGGTCTATGCTGAATTTCTGATATACTGTTTTTCATTATTCAGTATTTTTGTCAAATAGTGAGTTCTTATCTTAGAAGTTAGAGCCTTTTGGTCTATTAAATTCTGTGATTTTTCAGACTACAGAATAATCAGTGATTATTGTGTCTTTGCATTTAAACTATTTTATTATTTATTCACTCTATTTCTTAGTATCAAATGGTTTTGATGACAGCAACTTTATGGTACAGTTTTAGGTCTAGTATAGTTAGGACACCTTCATTTGCATTTTCTCACATTAATTCCCTTGATATTCTTGACCTTTTGTTCATCCAGATGAATTATGTTATTATTTTTTCTAGCTCTATAAAATAAAATTTTGGCAGTTTGATTGCTATGACCCTGAATAAATTAATTTGGGAAGAATTGTCATTTAGCTTATATGAGCTCAGCCTACCCAAGACCAATTGATATTTTTTTCCAATTGTTTAGATCTGACTTTATTTGTGTGAAAAACTATTTTATTATTGTGTTCATATAGTTGTTGGGTTTCTCTTGGCAGGTAGACACCCTAATATTTTACTTTGTCTACAGTTATCCTAAGTGGAATTTTTTTTCTATATCTTGCTGCTGAATTTTGTTGGTAACATATATGATTTATATGGGTATATTTTATAACATGGAACTTTGATAAAGTTGTTCTTTGTTTCAATTAATTTTTTGGTTGATTCTATAGGATTCTTTAACCATACCATCATATCATCTTAACAGAGTAATAATTTTGTTTCCTCATTGCCTAGTCTAATTTGTTCTATTTCTTTTTCTCTTATTGCTAGAGCCCCAAATTTCTAGTACAATATTGAAGAAGAGTGATGATTATGGGCATTCTTGTTATTATTGACAATGCATCTAGCTTCTCAACATTACATATAATGCTTGCTGACAGTTTTAGCTAAGTGCTGCTTATCATTTTAAGGAAAACCCCAATCATTCCTATTGTCCCTAGTGTTTTATTTATTTTTTATTTATTTATTTATTTTTGGCTTTTTTTGCTAAGACAATTGGAGTTAAGTGACTTGCCCAGGGTCACACAGCTAGGAAGTGTTAAGTGTCTAAGAGCAGATTTGAACTCAGGTCCTCCTGACTTAAGGGCTGGTGCTCTATCTACTGTGCCACCCAGCTGCCCCAGTCCCTAGTATTTTAAATAGGAATTGTTGCTGTATTTTATCAAAAGCTTTTTCTACATCTATTGAGATAATCATATGATTTCTGTTTTATTTGGTTATTTCTATGGTCAATTATGCTGATAGTTTTCCTCATATTGAAACATCCCCTGGTTTAAATCCTACTTGGCCATTGTGTATTATCCTGCTGATAAATTGTTGTAATCCCTTTGCCAATATTTTAATTTTTGCATCGATATTCATTAGGGAGATTGTTTTACTATTTTTGGTCTATTTCGTCCATTCTTGGTTTAGATATCAACACCATATTTGTGGATAAGGTGGAGTAAAGTCAGGAAGCTGCTCAACCTCTCCCGATTTCCCTTGAAAATCATCTGAAATCAAATCTCTGAACCCAGTCTGAATGAATGAACCACTTTCCAGCTCAAGACAGACTGAAAAAACTTCAAGAAGGCTCAATCTCACTGGGGTGAAAAGGATGTTCAGCCAGAAAAAGAGCCTGGATAGCATTCCACAAGAGATCATTAAGGAAAACTGCTCTGATATTTTAGAAACAGAGAAGGAAAAATTCATTAAAAGAATCCATCAATCACTTCTGGAAAGAGATCCCACAAGGAAAATTTCAACAAACATTGTTGCAAAACTCCAGAACTATAATCTCAAGGGAAAAAATGCTGCCAGACAAAAACAATTTCAGTATTAAAAAGCAAGAGTGTGAATCACCGAGAATCTGGCAGCTTCTACAATAAAGGATCACAGGGATTGGAATACTATATTCCAGAAGGCAAAGAACCTGGGATTACAACCAAGAATTAACTACCCAGTGAAACTCAGCATCATCTTTCAGGGGAGGAGATGGAGCTTCAGTGAAGTAAGAGACTTCCAATCATTTCTATTGAAAAAAAACAGAACTAAATAAAAAATAGATTAAATTTAGATTATTATTATTAAATGTAGATTAAACAAATATAATATGTAAGTTAACCATAAAAAGATAAATGAGGGGAAAATATATATTTAAAGATTAAACTGTTTTCATCCCTAGAAGAGAAAACAATTTATGTAACTTTTAAGAACTGTATCTATTACTGGGGCAGACAGAGGAAGGCATCACATGGACAGAGAGTGTGGTTGTGAATGGACTCTAATGTGATGACAGAGAAAAAGACATTAAAGAATGTAAAAAGGTCTGTTCTAGAAAGAGGAAAGGGGAGGTACAATGGGACAAATAGTTCATTTAAAGAGGAGCAAAAAATGCATTGCAATGGAAAGAAAGAAGGGAGATGGATGAACATTTTTCAAAGGCTTGATCTCATCAGTTTTGGCATCAAGAGGGAATAATTTAATTATTCAATTAGGTATAGAAATTTACCTAACTTTATAAAGAATTAGGAGGATAGAGAGGAAAAGAAGAAGGAGGGACAGGATAGGAGGGAAGACATAAACACTAGGGGAGAAGACAAGAAAGGGGAGAAGGGGGATAAAAGATAAGGTAGTGGGTGGGATGGGTAAAAATAACAATAGTAAGAGAAGGGGGAGGGATGATGATAGGAGATAAAGTAATGAGTGGGGCAGGTAAAAAACACATTACTCAGGACAGGATGGAAAGAGAACAAAAGTATGTACAGGGGAGAAAACAGGATGGAAGGAAATACAGAGCTAGTCATCATACTGTGAATGTGAATGGGATGAACTTTCCCATAAAATGGAAGTGAATAGCATAGTGGATTAAAAAACAAAATCCTACAATAGGTTGTTTGCAAGAAACATATTTGACACAGAGAGACACATATAGAGTAAAGGCTGCAACAGAATTTATTATGTTTCAGCTGAAGTAAAATAAAAATTTCTGGGAAAACTAGAAAATAATATGTCAGAAACCTGGCATAGACCTACATCTCACATCCCCTACTAAAATAAAGTCAAAATGGATACATGATTTGGACATAAAGGATGATACCATAAACAAATTAGGAGAATAAGGGATAATTTACCTATCACATCTTTGTAGAAGAGAGAAATTTATGACCAAAGAAAGACCAGAGAACATTGTGAAAGGCAAAACAGACAGCTTTGATTTCATTACATTAAAAAGTTTTTGCACAGTCCAAGATGACAGAGAGTAGACACATCTCTATCTGGACTCCTCTAAGTGGCCCCACAAATCAAAAGCAGATTAAACCTCTGAATTGGTTTTGGAGTGACAGAACCCACAAATATTTGGAGTACAACAAATTTCCAGAAGAAGATAATTTGGAAGAACTTCAGAAAAAGTCTGTTTCCATTAAGCAGTGGGAGAGGCTGCCAAACCCAGACAGCAGCACAAGGAGTCAAAGGCAAAGAGCCAGAAAATGGACCCAGAACATGGCAGCATTGTGCACCAGGGAATCTACTGCAAGACTCTCAGGCTACTCTGTCTTGATTGCAGAACTAGTGGTTAACCAGATTTGCTGTGAGATACCCAAAGGCAAATAAAAAAGGCAAAGTGTGAATCACTGAAGCCCAGGAGAACAGGGGACCTGACAGTGCCTAACCAGCACCAGAAGTCAGTCAGCAACATGGGCCCCAGGGCAACCTAAAGCAGCTGTCATCCCTTTCCATTAAGAGCAGATCTCAAACTTTAAAAAAATGAGCAAAAAAAGAAAAAAAAAGACTGTTGTTTGTAGATAGCTTTTTTTTAGAGAAAGAGAAGAGCAGATCTCAAATCCTGAGAATCCCAAAGGCAAATCATCTACAGATGAAGTCCCAAAGGGTGACATAAGTTGGTTCCCATTTCACAAGTCTCCCTTGGAAGAACTTAAAAAAAATTTAAAGAGAGTTAGAAGAAACATGGGGAAAATAAATTATATTTTTGCAAGAGGGTATGGAAAAGGAAAACCAGGAATTATTTGAAGAAAACTCCTTAACAATAGAATTGATGAAATGGAAAAAGCATGTAACTCCTTACAAAATAAGTATGAAAAAGAAACCAATTCATTAAAAAACAAAATCTGTGAAATGGAAAAAAATGCAATGAATGAAAAACTTGATTTAAAAGTTCAATTTGCCAAATGCAAAAAGAGAAAAGAAAGCTAACTGAAGAAAATAATTCAATAAAAAATAGAATTGAACAAATGGAAGTGAATGACTAAATGAGACTACAAGAATCAGCCAAATAAAACAAAATAAAACAAAAAATAAAATAAAATACCTCATTGGAAAAACAAATGACCTGAAAATTGGGTCCAGGAGAAAGTCTAAGAATTATTGGACTTCCTTAAAACCATGATGAAAAAAATAGCATAGACATCATCTTTCAGGAAATAATTAAGGAAAACTACCCCAATGTCCTAGAACCAAAATAGCTATTGAAAGAAGTCCCTGATAATCTCCTGAAAGAGTCTCCAAAATGAAAACTCCAAGAAACATTATAGCTAAATTTTAGAATTATCTAATCAAGGAGAAAGTATTTTAAGCCGCCAGAAGGAAACAACTCAAATATTGAGGAGCCACAATCAGGATTACTCAGACCTAGTAGTTTCCACTTTAAAGGATGGAAGGGCATGGAATCTTATATTCCAAAAAGCAAAGGAAATTGGATTTGAGCCAAGAATCAATTATCCAGCAAAACTGAGCATCATCTTTCAGGGAAAAAATGGACATTCAATGAAACAGATGAATTTCATCTGTTTCTGATGGGAAGACCAGAGATGAAGAGAAAATCTGATCTTCAAATACAGACCTCAAGAGAAACATAAAAAAGGAAAAAGGAAAGAAAAAATAGCATCTTTTTTTTAAAGTTAAAAAAAACTTATATCACTATATAGGAAGATGATTTTTTTAACTTTTGAGATCTGTATCTCTGTTATGGGTATACTTAGAGGTTGAAGGTATAATTTGATTTTATTGTGATGATATAAAAAAGAAACTAGAGGAAGAAAGGTAATTCTACTGGGAGAAGAGGAAAATGGAGTTAAAATGAAGTAAATTAAATCTCATGAAGAGCAAAAAAGACCTATTGCAATTGAGGGAAAGAGGGGAGGGGTATGAGCATTGTGAGAATCTTACTCTCATCAGATTTGCCTCAAAGAGAGAATATCAGATATATTTGATGCCTAAGAAAAAAATCTCCAGGGCCAGATAGATTTACATGTAAATTCTAACAAACATTTAAAAAACAATAAACTCTTTGAAAAAATAGGGAAAGAAGAACTCCTACCAAATTCCTTTTATGACACAGATATGCTGCTGATACCTAAACTAGATAGGATCAAAATAGAGAAAGAAAATTATAGACCAATTTTGCTAATTAATATTAATGCAAAAATCTCAAAGAAAATATTAGCAAAGAAATTATAGAAAGTCATCCCCAGGATAATACACGATGACCAAGTAGGATTTGGGGAAGACATGCAGGATTGGTTCAATATTAAGCAAACTATTAGCATAATTGACTGTATCAATAACCAAATTAACAAAAACCACGATTGTCTCAATAGATGCAGAAAAAATTGACAAAATCCAATACCCAATGCCTATTAAAACACTTGAAAGCATAGGAATAAATGGATTTTTCCTTAAAATGATCAGTAGCATCTATATAAAACCATCAGCAAGCATCATATGTAATGGGGAAAAACTAGAACCATTCCCAATGAGATCAGGGGTAAAACAAGATTACCTACTATCACTATTGCTATTCACTATTGTATTACAAATGTTAGCTTTGGTTATAAGAGAAGCAAAGGAAATTAAAAGAATTAGAGTAAATAATGAGGAAACCAAATTATCAGTCTTTGCAGATGATATGATAGTATCCTTGGAGAATCCAAGAGAATCAACTGAAAAAAACTACTGGAAACATTACAAAATAAATCCACATAAATCATCACTAATTATATATATTACCAACAAAGTCCAACAGCAAGGTACAAAGAGAGATTCCATTTAAAATAACTGTCAATAATATAAAATATTTGGGAGTCTATCTGCCAAGGCAAAGCCAGGAACCATATGAACACAACTATAAAACACTTTCCACACAAATAAAGTCAGATCTAATCATTTGGAAATATATCAAGTGCTCATGTATAGGCTGAGTAAATATAATAAAAATGATAATATCACCTAAATTAGTCTACTTATTTAGTGCCATACCAATCAGTCTCCCAAGAAATTATTTTACTGATCTAGAATAAATAATAAAAATGTTCATCTGGAAGAACAAAATGTCAAGAATTTCAAGAGAATTAATGAAAAAAAAATAAAGGTAACTAAGCTGTGCCAGACCTAAAACTATATTATAAAATGAAAGTCATCAAAACCATTTGGTACTGGCTAAGAAAAAGAGTTTTTGATCAGTGGAATAGGTTAGATTCTCAGGACAAAATAGTCAATGACTATAGTAATCTAATGTTTGACAAACTGAAAGACCCCAGGCTTTGGGATAAGAATACACTGTTTGACAAAAAGTGCTGGGAAAATTAGAAATTAGTATGGCAGAAAGTAGGCATCAACCCACACCTAACACCATATATTAAGATAAGGTTGAAATAAGTTTATGATTTAGACATAAGAGTGATATTATAAACAAATTAGAAGAACAAAGGATAGTTGCCTCTCAAATCTGCAGAGAAGGAAGGAATTTGTCTCCAAAAAAGAACTGGAGTCCATAATTGAACACAAAATAGATAATTTTAATTATATTAAGAAAAAGGTTTTGCACAAATCAAAGTAATGCAGACAAGATTAGAAGGGATACAATAAACTGGGGAAATATTTTTACATTCATGGGTTCTGATCAAGGCCTCATTTCTGAAATATATAGAGAATTAACTTAAATTTATAAGAATTCAAGCCATTCTCCAATTGATCAATGGTCAAAGGATATGAACAGACAATTTTCAGATGATGAAATTGAAATAATTTTTAGTCATATGAAAAGGTGCTCTAAATTACTATTGATCAGAGAAATGCAAATTAAGACAACTCTCAGGTACCATTACACACCTGTCAGATTGGCTAAAATAACAGGGGATGACTTTCTGTAATCTCATTGCTAATATCTTATTTAAAATTTTTGCATCAATATTCATTAGGGAAATTGGTCTATAGTTTTCTTTGTCTGTTTTCACCCTACCTGGTTTAGCTATCAGCACCATATCGGTCTCATAGAAGGAATTTGGCAATATACCTTCTGTCCCTATTTTTTCAAATAGTTTATATAGTATTGGAATTAATTGTTCTTTGAATGTTTGGTAGAATTCACATGTAAAACCATCTGGCCCTGGAGATTTTTTCTTAGGGAGTTGGTTAATAGCTTGTTCTACTTCTTTTTCTGATATGGGGTTATTTAAATAGTTTATATCCTCTTCTGTTAACCTAGGCACTCTATATTTTTGTAGATTTTCCTCCATTTCATTTAGATTATCAAACTTACTGGCATAAAGTTGGGCAAAGTAACTCCTAATTATTGCTCTAATTTCCTCTTCATTGGAGGAAAGTTCTCCCTTATCATTCTTGAGACTAACAATTTGATTTTCCTCTTTCCTTTTTCTTATCAAATTAACTAAAGGCTTATCTATTTTGCTGCTTTTTTTGTAGAACCAACTCTTAGTTTTATTTACTAATTCAATAGTTTTCTTATTTTCAATTTTATTAATTTCTCCTTTTATTTTTAGAATTTCCAATTTGGTATTTAATTGAGGATTTTTAATTTGTTCTTTTTCTAGTTTTTTTTTTAATAATAAGCCGAATTCGTTAATGTTTTCTTTCTCTATTTTATGCAAGTAGGCATCTAGAGATATAAAATTGCCCCTTATAACCTCTTTGGCCGTATCCCACAAATTTTGGTATGTTGTTTCATTATTGTCATTCTCCTGGATGAAATTATTGATTGTGTCTATGATTTGTTCTTTCACCCATTCATTCTTCAGGATTAGATTATTTAATTTCCAATTAACTTGTGGTCTCTTTTCTCCTGGCCTTATATTACATGTGACTTTTATTGCATCATGATCTGAAAAGGATGCATTTACTATTTCTTCCTTTCTGCATTTGATTTTGAGGTTTTGTTGCCCTAACACACGGTCAATTTTTGTATAGGTTCCATGGACTACTGAGAAAAAAGTAAACTCCCTACTGTCTCCATTCAACTTTCTCCATAGATCTATCATACCTAACTTTTCTAACAATTGGTTTATCTCCCTAGTTTCTTTCTTGTTTATTTTGTGGTTTTATTTATCTAATTCTGAGAGAGCAAGGTTGAGATTCCCCACTAGTATAGTTTGGCTGTCTATTTCTTTTTGCATCTCTCTTAATTTCTCCCCTAGGAATTTGGATGCTATTGAACTTGGTTCATATATATTTAGTATTGATATTGCTACATTATCTATGGTACCCTTTAATAAAATATAATTTCCTTCCTTATCTCTTTTGATTAGATCTATCTTGGCTTTTACTTGTTCTGAGATAAGGATTGCCACCCCTGCTTTTTTTTTGTTCACCTGAAGTATAATAGGTTCTGCTCCAGCCTTTTACCTTCATCCTATATGTGTCACTACGTTTTAGATATGTTTCTTGTAGAAAACATATTGTGGGATTTTGGTTTTTAATCCAGTCTGATATCAGTTTCTGCTTTATGTGAGAGTTCATCCCATTCCCATTCACAGTTAGAATAACTAATTCTTCATTTCCTGCCATCTTATTTACCCAAATTATGTCTTTCCCTTTTTTCCCCCTTTCTCCCTCCCCCCTCCTCAGTACTTTGCTTTGGATGACCCCCTCCCCCAAACAATCCACCACCCTTTAGGTCCCCTCCCCCTGTTTTTACTCCTTTCCCCTGATTCTTCTATTTCCCCTTCAATTAGTTTATCTTTTTCTTTTCCTCCTTTCCCTCCCACTTCCCTCCAGCAACAGACAAGTTTCTATGTGAAATCAAGTGTCTGATATACACTTTTAGAACCCAACCTGATGAGAGTAAGATTTACACAATGCTCATCTCCCTCCCCTCTTTCTCTCAATTATATTAGGTTTTCTTTGCCTCTTCAAGAGATTTTACCTTGTTTTTACCTTCTTTTTTTAGATCTTATTTTACCACCTTTTCCCTCTTTTCCCCAGTATGACAACCTTTCCCCCTCTAGTTCTCTTTTTCATATTATCAAAGTAATGTCTAGTTAATTATACCTTCAAACTTTAAGTATCCCCATAGTAGAAATAAAGTTCTCAAGAGTCCTTTCCTGTTTACCTTTTTATGTATCTCTTGAGTTATGTGTTTGGAGGTCGAATTTTTTGTTCAGATCTGGTCTTTTCATTAGAAATAGGTGCAATTCATCTATATCACTGAATGACCATCTTCTTCCCTGGAGGATAATGCTCATTCTAGCTGGATAGGTTATTCTTGGTTGTAATCCAAGTTCCTTTGCCTTTCGGAATATCTGGTTCCAGGCCCTTCGATCCTTCAATGTGGAGGCTGACAGATCATGTGTGATTCTAATTATTGATTCTTGGTATTTGAATTGTTTCTTTCTAGCTTCTAGCAGAATCTTTTCCTTTGGTGCTATAGTCCTGAAATTTAGCTATGATATTCCTTGGGGTTTTAATTTTGGGGTCTCTTTCAGGAGGTGATTGGTGAATTCTTTCAATGGTGATTTTTCCTTCTGATTCTACAATCTCAGGGCAGTTTTCTTTCAGGATTTCCTGGAAGATAGTGTTGAGATTCTTTTTTTCACCATGGCTTTCAGGAAGTCCAATAATCCTTAGCTTGTCTCTCCTAGATCTATTTTCCAAGTCAGTTGTTTTTCCCAGGAGATATTTCATATTTTATTCTAATTTTTCATTTTTTTGTTTTTGTTTGATTCTTGGCGTCTTATTGAGTCATTCACTTGCATTTGTTCACTTCTTATTTTTAAAGTGTTGTTTTCTTCAGTTACCTTTTTAAGCTCCTTTTGCAACTGGCAAATTGATTTTTTTTTGTTCATTGCACTCTTTTTCCACTTCACTAATTTTATTTTTCAATAAATTGGTGTCTTTTTCATATCTGTTTTTCAGGACATCATATCCTTCTTGCATTGATTTCAGTTTATTTTCCCATTTATCCTCCAGCTCTCTTTTGAGGTTCTTTATGCAATCTTCTAGAAAGGCCTTTTGAAAAAGGGACCAGTGATGGTCCTTAATAACTTCCTCTGAATTGAAGATCAGTTCAGAGGCTTATTTTATTGTTGATTTGAGAGAAGATCGGAGGAAGACGCAGAGAGTCACGTTTTCACTCTGCCATCTTGGCTTCACCCCTGATTAAGTTATTTCTGAGGAAATTATTTTTTAAGTCACATGTCATATATTCTCATTTGCGTAAGAAGTGACTAGATGGTTCAAGTCTGAAAGGCTGTAAGTATGAATTCAAGAAAATTAGAAAGTGTTTAGGCCATCAAGTGGTGTCTTGAGCTTTGGCTGTATGAAGTTTTTTTTTTTTTTTTTAGACCTATACAGGGTCACATGAACCACTGATGCGCTTGTGGGAGAAAGGTTTTTGTATTATTTAAATCAGTTGAAGGTATAGGTCATGATTCATCTAAGCTTGTGCCTCCCCCAAAACAAGTTGGTCTTTCTAAGTGTTTGCAATTATGTCATATCTACATTGTCCAACCGAAAACTGCTATAACAATTCTGTTAAATTCAAAGGTGGCACATAAGGTAAATTAAGATTAGTTAGGTAAACAATGTTTGAGAAAGAAACTCAGTAGAGTTTCCATCACTACTAATATGATATACAGAAGAAATTTACTATTTTGAGGTATCACTTATGACCTGCAAGAAGAAAAAAATAAATTTTTAAATTGTTTCCTCAGTGAAAAAAGATAGTTTTCTCTTTTCTCTTTTACTTTCACCCCAATCTGATGTTTCTTAAACATTAGCAAATATTTTTTTTTCATACAAACTATCTTATTCTATTTTTTGGTGAATGTTTTCTGACTTACCTCTGCCTGGAAAATATTGTGATAACTGATGCCCCACAACATTTACAACCATGACTCATCTCTTAAAATTGCTGCTCTTAAAGTACATACATACAAATGTATTTACATATAAATGTATTTAAAACAACTGTTTAACTGCTCTGTTTCACCCACTAAACTAAACTAAAAGATGTTTCTAATGTTTAAACCACAAACATAATTGTAGCACTAAGAGTGATAGTAATATGAGGGTATTTGGAGAAAAATTAGGATTTCCATTTCCCATTTTCCCCCTTTTCCACTTAACATCTAGCAAAGAAAACCAAACAGTCTTTAATGTTCTTTCCACATATGGCAACATATATAGGATTAAAAAAAAATTAAGGCCTCTCATCAGCCTAGAATTCTAGCTTTATAATTTTTAAAAACCTGAACTTTAAAATTCCACAGACTGATTAATTAATGAAATATGAATTAGTAAATCTAGAAGGACTGAGCTGTCCAAAAGGGATACTGAGACATTATAACAATACCTCTTGGGACTAAGGAAGAAGGAATTCAATAAATCTGTTCCATATCTTTAATAAAATTCTGACATTTTTCCTTCTAGGTTACTGCCAGAAAATCATATTTTTATAGCAGTTACCCGGAGGCTTCCTATTATACCTTAGAAAAAGCCTAACTTCAACTTTCCCCTGAGTTCCATTCTATCATTAGTTTCCACAAATACACATACATGTCACACACATACACATACACATGCACACAGACACAGAGAGTCTTCATCTTGTAAATCACACACATTTCCTACTGTGGTAAATGGGATATTTGTAGATTTGATCCTAAGCATCAAAACTATAATTCTTTGAAGATCTTTCACATTAAAAATCAGAAAGACCTTCAAATCTTCAGGGCAATTGTCACCCCACCCTATGTTGATTTATTTCCTACCAAGCCTATTTCTTAAAAATAACAACTAAATAAAATGTATTTTCCTTTGGATAGCATAGATAAATCAAAAATGGAGGAAGGACTGTGCTGGAGATAACATGTATGAAAAAATTATATGGGGGATGAAATAGAAAGGAATAGGGAAGATGCTACTATGAGTTTTTGTAACTGATGTAGACCAACATAAAAAAGCTGTATAGTGCTCCATTGGTCTAATGCATACAATACCCCAGGACCTGTCTTTGAAATGATGGGTTTTGAAAAATTTGAAAAAAAAAGATTTCAACAAAGGCAAAAAAAGTTTGAATTAAGAAAAAAGTGATAAATTCAAAGATAAATATCTATTTTTTCTGGATTGGGCAACTCAGTATACTGTAATCAGTAACTAGGTACAATGGATAATACTTCATTTTTACAGATTTTTTAAAGAAGTGAATCAATTTACTAGTGTCAAACACTTTCAGGCTTGACATAGTATCCATGATATCTTAGATAGTTTAAATATCTGAAGCTAGATATTTACCTCATTTCACTTAGACTTTTCTTTTTAAAATTTATATTTTCTGTTCTTTTCAACCAGTTTTGGGAAGAAAGATGCAAAATGACTATCCAGTTAGAAACAGGAACAAAAATTGCATTATATGAATTTTATGGATCTTTGTTAATATTTTCTTTTCTCTAATATTCTTCATGGTTAAAAGGGAGAGTGGTTTCTATAGCAGGATTGCCCAATGTAATTAATTAGCATATGGAGAACTTTCTCCCTTTATCAAATTCATTAATCAATAAACATTAAATGTTTATATTCCAGCACTGTTCTTAAGCTCTGAGAATAAAAAAAGAAAGGGAAAAAATCTCTTTTCTTGAGGATCTTTTAAGTTAATAGGGATTATTTTATCTGCACTTCAGCCGTGTTCTAATTTATTCTGCTGACTGGGATGGTTTAGACAATTTTCAAATCACAGCAAGTGAATACCTAGAATTGAAGTAAACTCAAAACTTCATAATTTCCTAGTTGGGCAGGAAGGAACCATATCAAATAGCTTAGTTTCTTCTAATTATATCTTTAATTTTATTCCAATATATATGAGTTTAGAATAGCCACATCTTGGGGCATATGTTATAGCATAATGGAGCTTGAATGACTTATAGGAATCAACCTTGAAACCTAAGCAGACATTCTTTGCTAGTTTCTAAAAAGATCTTGTGGAAATTTTGGGATAGAGAGTAGGTTATGGATGAGCTTCCTTTTGACCAAGCTTGAGTAAGATGCTTACACTGTGTGCTTATGAAATGTGTTCTAAATTGGATGTGAAGATGGAAAAATGAGCAAAAGGCTTTTAAACAATAAGTAAGGCAGTAAGCAAAGGGACAATCCACACCTCCGCTATTCTCTTTACTTTTTGATTTTGAGTGAGGAAGAGTTAATTTGGACTATTTCCTTAAGAACTGTTTGAAAGAAATGCATCTGATCTCTCTCCCATTTCTAGTCATGGTGGCTGTCAATACATAATTGCATCAACAGTGAACTAGGCTTTGCTAAGATAGATCAGAAGTACTTTTCAATAATAAGTAAGTCAAGATTGAGGAAAGTACTACTTATGGGAGCATTTGTCTTCTCTGAAGTCCACCAAATTCCAATTCTCTTTTCTCATGTGAAAAGAGAGAATATAAACCTTATGTCTACACTTGTCACATTTTCAGTTTACTCTTGCATACTTGGGTAAAAAGTATTATGGTGAAATAAACAAACTCAAATTATGTCTTCCTTAGAACTCTTGGGTACAGAGTAAATTCCATATACTCTAAGGACCTCCAGAATGTGGAGAAGAGATTATCACAGAGCTACTCAGTTGATATTTTTTTATATATTCTGTTGCCTTATTATATTAATTTATTTAACTCTGTAATAAGAGTACTATACATAGTACCCATGATTCTGTGATTCACTGAAGATAATTAATTCCATTATATAAAAGTCATATAGCTAGGGCTCAAATAACTATTTTATGTTATAGAACCCATTTGCTAGTGGCTGCTAGGGATCTGCTTCTGATCAGCAGAATAGATCCCTTCATGTGAGAGGATGATAACAATACTAGGAGACTGAAAGGAAATTGCATTCTATGACCTCTCTCTTCTTCCCTCTTGCTTTCAATTGATTTCATTCCCAATCCACAAACAACATCTGCGTCAGTAAAGGCTGATTTGCAAGTCCTTCAAGTGTGTTATGATTCACAGCTGTGGGGACTTCTGGAGAACTCATTCACTCCTCAACACTTAATAATGGTCCTTAACAAGGGTTTTCCAGAGGTAGAAGTCACAGTTAATTGTTTTAAGTAAATAAATCATCATGTATCACATTGCCTCCTTTTTTGAGATTTAAATATTATTTTTTTTGTTATGCATGTACATTCATTTTTTATATGAATTATGTTGGGACAGAAAAATCAGAACAGAAAGGAAAAACCATGAGGGAAAAAAAGGTGAAAATAGTATGTGTTGATCTACATTCAGTCTCCATAGTTCTCTGTTTGGATATGGATGGCATTTACCATCCAAAGTTTATTGGGATTGCTTTGAATCAGTAAACTCCTGAGAAGAACTAAGTTTATTCTAGTTGAATATCTCACAGTCTTGCTATTGTGTAAAATGTCTGCTTCTGTCACAAAGCATCAGTTCATATAAATATTTCCAAGCCATTCTAATATAAGCCTGTATTTTTAAATGAACAATAATATTTCATTATTTTTAACATACCATAACTTATTCAGGCATTCACCAAATATGGGCATCCCCTAATTCTGTAATTCTTTGCCATCATATGCTAAAACTTTTTTTGCACATGTGCATCCTTTAACCTCTTTTATAATTTCTTTAGAATATAGGTCCATTAATGGCACTACTAGGACAAAGTGTTTTTTATAGCTCTTTGGGCATACTTTGAAATTACTTTCAAGAATGGTTGGATTATTTCACAACTCTAACAACATTCCCTCCAAAATTTGTCATTGTCTTTTCCTGTTATATTAGCCAGTCTGATGGGTGTGATGTGGTACCTCTGAGTTTTTAAATTTGTAATTCACTAATCAATAGTGATATAGAACCTTGTTTCAGATGACTGTAGATGGCTTTGATATCTTCATCTGAAAATTATCTGCTCATATCCTTTGACCATTTATCAATTAGGGAATGGCTTGTATTATTATAAATTTGATATGCTCTTTATATATTTTAGAAATGAGAACTTTATCAGAAACACTTGATGTAAAAATTGTTTCCCAGCTATCTACTTTTCTTATTCCACTGATTGACCAATATATTTCTTAGCTAGTACCATATGTTTTGATTTTGAGTTCTAGATTCTCTCTCTTATGTCCACTCACAATAAAGAAACCATATGTGAAGTTATGCAAAACATTTTCATAAAAGCCAAGTTGTGATAAAAAAGCATAGGTCTCTCACCATAATGAAAATAAAAACCCTCAAGAAGAGCCAAGATGGCAAACTGCAGACAGTGTCGTCTGTGAGCTCCTGAGACCTTCCCTCAGACCCAGACAAATTGAGCCTCCAAAATGGTTCTGGAGTGAGGGTACCACCAAACACTTGGACTACAACGCACTTCTATCAAATATCTACTTTGAATGAACTTCTGAGGTCAGTTTTAGACAGGCAGGGGATCGAGCAGCTCCCAGTGCTCAGATGCCAGTGTGCAGCCCAGGTGCAAGTCCAGGGCTGGGAAGGACAAGGAGATTTTAGGCTGCCAGGAAGTCCCTGGGAGATGCTTGGGCCACTTTGCTCTGCTTGTGGGCAGGTGCTTTAGGAGGTCTACCTTTGATAAAGGGTGGATTGAGAGCAGCTGAAATTGTGGTCCTAGTGCGGATCTAGCCAGATCAGCCCCAGACCGGAAGTCAACTCGGCAAACTGCCCCAGGGCAAATTAAAACTGCTGAAGATTCCCTGGTGGTGACTGATACCTCAATTCAAAAGCATGAGCAAGAAGAAGAGAGCTCTCACCATAGACAGCTTTTTTGGAGAGAAACTAGAGAAATCCCCAGATCCTGAGATTCTAAAAACAATCCCAAATAAAGCCACAAAGGTGAAATTAAGCTGGTCTCCCTTTCAGAAGGCTTACCTGGAAGATTGTATAAAGAATCTCAAAAGAGAGGTAGAAGAAGATTGGGGAAATAAATTGAGAGCAGTGCAAGAAGGAAATATCACCCTGCAACAGAGATGTGAAAAACTGGAAAATAAGTCTGGTGAATTGTAAAAAGTCGAGAACTCACTGGAAAATAAAAACAGTGAACTGGTAAAAGACAACAATTTACTGAAAAATAAAATTGGAAAAATGGAAAAAGAATGCAATGAACCAAAAAATTCAATTGGCCAGTTACAAAAGGAGTTAAAAAAGATAATTGAGAGAAATAATACCTTAAAAATTAAAATTGAACAAATTGAAATGAATAATTCAATAAGACTTTAAGAATCAAGAAAAAACAAAAAATGCAAAAAAATAGAAGAAAATATGAAATATCTCCTAGGAAAAACAACTGACTTGGAAAACAGATCCAGGAGAGACAATCTAAGGATTATTGGACTCCCTGAAAGCCACGATGAAAAAAAGAACCTTGATGCTATCTTCCAGGAAATCATTAAAGAGAATTGCCCTGATGTTTTAGAATCAGAAGGCAAAGTTGGCATTGAAAGAATTCACCGATCACCTCCTGAAAGAGACCCCAAAATTAAAACCCCAAGGAATATCGTGGCCAAATTTCAGGACTATCACACCAAGGAAAAGATATTACAAGCTGCTAGAAAAAAACAGTTCAAATACCGAGGAACTGTCATTAGAATTACACAGGATCTGTCAGCTTCCACATTGAAGGATTGAAGGTCCTGGAATCAGATATTCTGAAAGGCAAAAGAACTTGGATTATAGCCAGGAATAAGCTATCCAGCTAGAATGAGCATCATCTTCCAGGGAAGAAGATGGTCATTCAATGATACAGGAGAATTACACCTATTTCTAATGAAAAGACGAGATCTGAACAAAAATTTTGACCTCCAAACACAGAACTCTAGAGAAGCATAAAAAGGTAAAAAGGAAAGAACTCTCGAGAACTATATCTCTATTAGGGGTATCCTTAAAGAATGGGGGTATAATTTGATTTTACTTTGATAATAATTGGAAAGAAATTAGAGGTGGAAGGTACATCATACTGTAAAAAAAAGGGGTTGAGGGGAAAGGAGGTAAAAATAAAGTAAAAAAAAAAAGGAGGTAAAATAAGGCAAAGTCGAGCCAAGATGGCGAACTGCAGACAGTGTTCTCTGTCAGCTCCTGAGACCTTCCCTCAAACCCAGACAAACTGAGCCTCCAGACTGATTGTGGAGTGACTACAATACACTTCTATCAAATATCTACTTTGAAAGAACTTCTGAGGTCAGTTTTAGACGGGAAGGGGATTGAGCAGCTCCCAGCGCTCAGACGCCAGGGCGCAGCCGGGGTGCAAGTCCGGGGCTGGGACGGACCAGAATATTTTAGGCTGCCAGGAAGTCCCTGGGAGACACTTGGGCCACTTTGCTCTGCTTGGAGGCAGGTGCTTTAGGAGGTCTACCTTTGATAAAGGGTGGATTGAGAGCAGCTGAAAGTGTGGTCCTAGTGCGGATCTAGTCAGACCAGCCCCAGACCAGAAGTCAACTCGGCAAATTGCCCCAGGGCAAATTGAAATCCCTGCTGCAGCTGCTGCTGCTGCTGCTGCTGCTGCTGCTCCTGCTGCTGCTGCTGCTGCTGCTGCTGGTGCTGCTGCTGCTGCTGCTGCTGCTGCTGCTGCAGAATTTCCTGCTGGTGACTGATACCTCTGCTGAAAATCATGAGCAAGAAAAAGAGAGCTCTCACCTTAGACAGCTTTTATGGAGAGAAACTAGAGAAGTCCCCAGATCCTGAGATTCTGAAAACAATTCCAGATAAAGCCACAGGGGTGGACTTAAGCTGGTTTCCCTTTCAGAAGGCTTACCTGGAAGATTGCATAAAGAATCTCAAAAGAGAGCTAGAAGAAGATTGGGGAAATAAATTGAGAGAAGTGCAAGAAGGAAACATCGCCCTGCAACAGAGATGTGAAAAACTGGAAAATAAGTCTGGTGAACTGGAAAAAGATAAAAATTCACTGAAAAACAAAATTAATGAATTGGAAAAAGACAACATTTCACTGAAAAACAAAATTGGTGAATTGGAAAATGTTACCAAATCACAAGAAAATAAAAATAGTGAATTGGTAAAAGACAACAATTCACTGAAAAATAAAATTAGTGAATTGGAAAAAAATACAACAATTCACTGAAAAATAAAATTGGCGAAATGGAAAAAGAATGCAATGAACCAAAAAATTCAATTGGCCAGTTACAAAAGGAGCTAAAAAAGATAGCTGAAGGAAATAATACCTTAAAAATTAAAATCGAACAAATTGAAATGAACGACTCAATAAGACTTCAAGAATTAGTCAAACAAAAACAAAAAAATGAAAAAAATAGAAGAAAATATGAAATATCTCCTAGGAAAAACAACTGACTTGGAAAACAGATCCAGGAGAGACAATCTAAGGATTATTGGACTCCCTGAAAGCCACAATGAAAAAAAGAACCTTGATGCTATCTTCCAGGAAATCATGAAAGAGAATTGCCCTGATGTTTTAGAATCAGAAGGCAAAGTTGGCATTGAAAGAATTCACCGATCACCTCCTGAGACACCCAAATTAAAACCCCAAGGAATATCGTGGCCAAGTTTCAGGCCAGTTATCGCACCAAAGGAAAGATATTACAAGCTGCTAGAAAAAAACAGTTCAAATACCGAGGAACTGTCATCAGAATCACACAGGATCTGTCAGCTTCCACATTGAAGGATCCAAGGGCCTGGAAACAGATATTCCGAAAGGCAAAAGAGCTTGGATTACAGCCAAGAATAAGCTATCCAGCTAGAATGAGCATCATCTTTCAGGGAAGAATATGGTCATTGAATGATACAGGAGAATTTCACCTATTTCTAATGAAAAGACCAGATCTGAACAAAAAATTTGACCTCCAAACACAGAACTCTAGAGAAGCATAAAAAGGTAAAAAGGAAAGAACTCTCAAGAACTATAACTCTACTAGGGGTATACTTGAAGAATGGGGGTATAATTTGATTTTACTTTGATAATAATCAGAAAGAAATTAGAGGTGGAAGGTACATCATAGTGTAAAAAATGGGGGGAGGGGAATGGAGGTAAAATAAAGTAAAAATAAAAAGGAGGTAAAATAAGGCAAAGTCTCATGAAGAGACATAGAAAAACTTATATAAGTGAGGGAAAGAAGGGAGGGTGATGAGTATTCTTCCTCTCATTAGTTTGGGCTCTAAAAGAGTATATCAGATGCATTTGATTTCAGGGAAAAACTTGGCCCTCTGTATAGGGAAGTAGGAGGGAAAGGAGGAAAAGAAAGGGATAAATTAATAGAGGGATTAGGGGAAAGGTGTGGAGAAGAGGGAGGGTTTTAAAGGGGGGAGGATTGTTGGAGGGAGGTGGTCTTCAAGAACAAAATACTGGGGAGAGGGGAAGGGAATAAGGGGAAAGGGAAGAGAAAAATATAACTTTGTGTAAATAAGATGGCAGGGAATACAGATATAGTCATTTTAACTGTGAATGTGAATGGGATGAACTCTCCCATAAAATGGAAACGGATAGCGGACTGGATTAAAAACCAGAATCCTACAATATGTTCTTTACAAAAAACACATCTAAAACATAGAGAGACATATAGAGTGAAGGTAAAGGGCTGGAGCAGAATCTTTTATGCTTCAAGTGAACAAAAAAAAGCAGGGGTAGCAATCCTTATCTCAGATCAAGTAAAAGCAAAAATAGATCTAATTAAAAGAGATAAGGAAGGAAACTATATTTTACTAAAGGGTACCATAGACAATGAAGAGGTATCAATACTAAACATATATGCACCAACTGGTATAGCATCCAAATTCCTAGAGGAGAAACTAACAGAGATGCAAGGAGAAATATACAGTACAACTATACTAGTGGGGGATCTCAACCTTGCTCTCTCAGAATTAGATAAATCAAACCACAAAATAAATAAGAAAGAAGTTAGGGAGGTAAACAAAATGTTAGAAAAGTTAGGTATGGCAGATCTCTGGAGGAAATTGAATGGTGATAGAAGGGAGTATACTTTTTACTTAGGGGTTCATGGAACTTATATGAAAATTGATCATATGTTAGGGCATAAAAACTTCAAAATCAAATGCAGAAAAGCAGAAATAGTAAATGTATTCTTTTCAGATCATGATACAATAAAACTCACATGCAATATAAGGCCAGGAGAAAATAGACCACAAGTTAATTGGAAATTAAATAATCTAATCCTGAAGAATGAATGGGTGAAATAGCAAATTATAGACACAATCGATAATTTCACCCAGGAGAACGACAATAATGAGACAACATACCAAAATTTGTGGGATATGGCCAAAGCGGTTATAAGGGCTAACTTTATATCTCGAGATGCTTATTTGCATAAAATAGAGAAAGAGAAGATCAATGAATTAGAGCTATAACTAAAAAAAAAGTAGAAAAAGAGCAAATTAAAAAGCCTCAATCAAATATGAAATTGGAAATTCTGAAAATAAAAGGGGAGATTAATAAAATTGAAAATAAGAAAACTATTGAATTAATAAATAAAACTAAGAGTTGGTTTTATGAAAAAACCAACAAAACAGATTATCCTTTAGTTAATTTCATCAGAAAAAGGAAGAGGAAAATCAAATTGTTAGTCTCAAAAATGATAAGGGAGAACTTTCCTCCAATGAAGAGGAAATTAGAGTAATAATTAGGAGTTTCTTTGCCCAACTTTATGCCAATAAATTTGATAATCTAAATGAAATGGAGGAAT
>JAJPUD010017221.1:20000-31865 GCA_023553655.1 Myrmecobius fasciatus | reverse complement strand
AAAAAAACGAAACATAAACACGAAAAACAATGAAAAATAAAGCCTAGATGCTGTGTAATTGTGACCAAATTTTGCCTCCCCCTTCCTTCTTTGCAGAGCTGGGGGACTTGCAGACACTTTGTATTAACACTGCAGACATTGCCAAATTCAGCTGATATGCTAGTTATTTTTGCCCAACAATCCAACATCCCCTTCCCCTAATCCCACCTCAACATTAACCTCTGGCTTTCTTTTTAATTCTTTGTATTGAAATATGTGTGCAATCAAGTGAGGAATAAAAGCGTGGAAAATGAAAGGTAATGAGTTTGGAATCTGGAAAGTGTTTGATTCCATTGAGATAAAGATTTAAGAAACCGTTGTTGTTTAGTCATTGTTCAATCCTGTCCGGCTCTTTATGACTCCATTGGGAGTTTTCTTGGCAAAGACACAAGACTGGTTTGCCATTTCCTTCTCCGGCTCATTTTGCAGATGAGAAAACTGAGGCAAACAGTTTTCTTGCCAAGGTCTCATAGATAGACCAAGTGTCTAAAGCCAAATTCATGAATCAAGACTTGACGCTCTAGCCACTACACCATTAGTGTCTGTTAGTTATGTTAGATGGACAGTACTTTTGTCTTTGAAAGACCATTCAAAGTGTGCATCCCAAACTTCAGAACTCTGAAAGCTTCAAAGGAGAAAGGTTAGGAGAGCAAGTCTGCCACTTGAAGCCCCTCCCTGTGTTCCTTGGGCTTCCTAGGGGTTAAAACCAAAAAGCCTTGGAGAAAGGTGAGGTTTTCTGTATGGGGTTAGGTTAGGAGCACAAAAGGAATTGATTTGGCTCACTGAGTGATTTTAAGGGGAAAAAAGTAAAAGAAAAAAGAGAAAGTTATGGAAAGGGGAGCGTATCATCAATAATTTTGTTTTGAACATGAGGTAACTGTGAACAGTGAGGTCTGAAATTTGAGGTGCTGGCAGCTGATGGCCCTTGGTAAAACTGACGTTTTGAAAGTTACCATGGGTGATTTTAAATCCAGATTGTATTTGGTTGAAATTTGCCTTGAAACTAAATCATAATATCTCATTTACAGTGAGATATATTCTCTTATTAGGATAACTGTGACAAATCAAAACTTAAGGCAAGCAAGATACATTTGCAATCTTAAATTAAGGCAATATGTTGGAAAATGCATGCTTCAGAAAAGCCAGTGTTAAAATCCATTCTGAGAAATGTATTAGCTGCGTGACCTTCAGCAAGTTACTTCACCTCTGACTACCTCAGTTTCCTAATCTGTAAAGGGGATAATAATAGCACCCGCCATTGAGGGTTGTTTTGAGGATCACATAGTTGGAAGTACCTAGCATAGTGTCTAGCACATGGGAAGCACTATATAAATAATAGTAAATGTAAATACTTTATATTGGTCTTGGCTGCAATCACTATTGAATGCCAAAAGTGATAAAATAAATTATTTTCTCTGTAAGATAATTTGAAAATACATTAGACAGAATTGCGATCCCCTGACTGCTAAGTTTTGTTTCATGTTCTGAATATATGATGTATGTTATTATTGTGTTTCTAAAATTTTTCTTTTATTGTGAAATTTAGAAAACCATTGTATCAGAAATGCTGTTAGAAAAGTAATTTCCCTTTTAATCTGGATGCTGTTAGGTTGTGAATTGAACTATGGAAAGAAGGTTGTCAAAATGTTTGAAAACTCTTAGATAATTTAATGGGGTATATTTGCTTTCAAGTGGATAATACTATAACTTACTGTTGGAAGAAAAGCTATGTTTTGGGATACAGAACTTTTAATCTGTTTGTAGGTTTTCTCTCGGGTGTCCTTATGGGCATTGTGAGCTGTTTGCACTTCCTGCTTTGATGCAAAGAACTGATCCCTAAACCAAGTTCAACATTTACAGGCACCAGAGACTGGGCTATTGCACTTGAGAACAGAGGACTGATCTAGGTCTAACTGTGGTAAGACCCCATGTATATGGTCAGCACCACAGAGGGAACTACTGAAATTTGTGCTGACTCAGTCCTAGTGACCCAATTGTTTCTAGTCTTGCCTGTCATACAGGTACATGGCAATCAGTCTGTTGGGAGAGCATCAGTCAGTCTGTGAGATGCACTCCCTTGTCCTTTGGATTATGTGATAGTTAGCATGTAGTTGAGAGACAATGGCCTTTGGAAACATGTACCCATCGGGACTGTCTTGCTCTTATTATAAAAACATGTCTATAAAAGGAATTCCCAATTTGAATCCCAGATGGGCCCTAGAGGCCAACCCACAAAGCTTTTTTTTCTGTCTTGGTGTTTTAATAAACACCTTTTTAACTTCCTCTTCCTGAATTTTGCCTATTTAATCAGCATGTAGGCCTGAATGAGATTTTTTAAACAATTACTTCAAGGGATGTCCTGCTGGGTAGAGGAGAGAAGAAAGATATCAGAAATGAAGGTGATATAACCATAAAAGCTACCCAAAGAAAAAGTAACTCTTAAAAGGAGTTTCGATTAAGTCCAATGACAACAAAAAATTAGCTAAGATGGGAGAGCTAATTTTGAAATCTTTCTTCAAAGCAAAAAGACCGCATAGAAGGTTGGAAGCCATAAAAATCCCATTGTTTTATTCCTTAGTAAAATAATTTCTCCACAGCTTCTTGGCTAAATTGTAAAGCTGTAGTATTCTGCTGAATAATTGTATATACATCAATGATCAAAGGAAAGCATTCTTCAGAAGTCGTATGCACAATAAATCACCATCTGTATTTGGCCCTTGGAGTATTTCTGAATACCCATTCAGTCCAAACTGGCTAGCTAGATGTCATTGACTTTCTTCTTCAGTGACATCACTGAGAAAAAAAAAAAGCCAATGTTTAATAATGATGGAAGGCAAGAAAGAGAGAAGAGAGGGAAGAAGGGAGAGAGGAAGGGAAATAAAGCAGGGACAGAGGGTGGAGAGAGCTAGGCAGGGAAGGAAGGAGGCAAGAACATTTTGAAGGAAGTCAAGTTGCTGGACATCAGGCAGATAAGTAAGGTACTCATCTGCAATGAGTTGGGTTAGCAGAGGACTCACCGTATTCCAGAAGGCACTCATAAAATTAGAGAGTGAAAGATTAAGGTTGAAAAACCAAGCAATATGTGAACTCATAGTAAAGTTTAAACTTGTGGTCTGGCAAATTAAATTCTAATTTTGGGAAATTATAAAGATAAATGAAAGGACTTTGATCTACCAAGGGTTTTGTTTGGCAGGTTAATTTTTAAATTTAATCAAGTTGTGCTCTCAATTGATGAAAATCTCCACTGTAAAAGCCTTTTTTGGGAGGGTGTTAATAATCAGAAGAATAACTCAAATTTATAGAGAGCTGTGAAGATTATGGTACAGTCTCCTCAGAAACTTAAAAGTACATGTGGATCCAGTATACAAGGCACTGTACAAGTAATATGGAGGGAAACAACACATAATAAGAGTCTTGCCCTTGAGGAATCTATATCCAAAGAGGAAGGCAGGATAAACACACTGCAAAAAAGAGAGAAGAACATAAAGTACAGGGGAATATCTATTAAAAGGTTCTCAAAGTGCTAATGCGCCAATGAGACATTTAAAGTCACCACTATAATTCACAAATCCCCCTCATCTGCTGAAAATCAAAAAAAAGAGAAAAAAAGGCAAAGACTTTGGTGAAATATTTTGAACGGCAAGGTCCTCACGTATCAAATTAAGAGAAAAAATATATAGTACTCATATAGAGGATCATCAAGTCATGAATGTGATAAAGAAACAATGGGAGCCTAGCTTTGTGACCCTGGGCAAGTCACTTAACTCCAATTGCCTCAGCAAAAAAAAAAAAGAAAGAAAGAAAGAAACAAGGGGATCCAATCCTAAGTAAGTGTTTTTATGTCTAAAAAAGCATAAGTCCAAGGAACAATCATTTGTCCTCCAAAAAAGAGAAACCAAAAAGGTCATGATGGGTTATGGGAAGCAATGCATGTACATGTGCTCAAAACACACTAACATTTCTTTTATTTTCTTATTAAAGCTTTTGGTTTTCCAAAACATATGCATGAACATGCATGAATAGCAATATTATGCGATGCTCAATTCTGATGGACGTGGCTCTCTTCGACAATGAGATGAGTCAGACCAGTTCAAATGATCTTGTGATGAAGAGAGCCATCTACACTCAGAGAGAGTACTGGGGGGGATTGAGTATTGTTCACAACATAGCATTTTCCCTCTTTTTTCTGTTGTTTTCTTGCATTTTATTTTCTTTCTCATTTTTCCTTTTTGATCTGACTTTTCTTGTGCGGCATGATAATTTGATTTAACAAATATTTCTACCACATTTAACATATATTGAACCTTTTCCTACCATCTAGGAGAAGGGGGATGAAAGAAGCCGGGGGGGGGGGGAGGGAAATGGAACACAAGGTTTTCCAAGGGCTAATGTTGCAGAATTATCCATGCATACGTTTTGAAAAATAAAAAGCTTTAATAAAAAAATCTACTAAAGAAAATTCCTTTAAAAGCACAATTGGTCAAAAAAAAGGAAGTACAAGTGTTAATTGAAGAAAACATCTCCTTAAAAAACATATACATGGATAATTCTTCAACATCAACCCTTGCAAAACCTTATGGTCCAATTTTCTCCCCCTTTCCCCACGCACTCCCTTAGATGGCAAGTAGTCCAACATAGGTTAAAGAGAACATTTCTTTTACATGTTGTAAATTTTTCACCAGGTTCAAGTATTATGAAAATGCTGAATGTCAGCAAGTCACAATGACAGGACTGATTCCAAGGAGTATATTCCCAAGAGTGATTGTGATGAGGCTGCATTTACCCAAAGAGAAATACTCTTTTGTAAATGGAGCTGCAATGGAAAAAGGAAGAAATCAGACAGACATGCAATGAATGGTTGAATGTCAGAAGCTGGAAGAGCCTCTAGAGATGATTAGGCTAATTCTCTCTTTTTATAGATGGGGAAACTGAGGCTCAGAGAGGGGCAGAGCCTTGCCCAAGTTCATACCAAGTCATCCCAACTCAGATCATAGGGATGATACTATTCCAGTTATAATAGAATTGATTATTAATATAAATTATTTCATGGACTTGTAGAAAGCATAGGTGGGATCATGCCCCCTAAGCCATAGCTACATGGAGATGATGTCTTTTCTACAGATAGAAGAAGGATCAGTTTTATTCCCCTTTCTTCTGAGACCAGCATCAAGAAGGGCTTCGACTGCATTGCCTTTTTTTCAATTACACGTCAATCTTGAAGTCTGCTCTTCAAATAAGAAATTTCCAAGAAAATCTAAGAGAAGAAAGAGCACTTCAGTTCTAGGAGGGCAAGGGATTATAACAGGTGAGAGCCCAAGAGAAATTCCTCATATGCAGATAATGTTGATAATCCGAGCAAATGTCTCTTTCCATTTGACTTTTTTTATTGTTTGTTTCAAAGAGTCTCCATGGGGACAATGGCAGGCAACACATTTCGAATTATTTTCAGGGCTTTGATTAACGGTGTCATGAGAGCTGAGGTGACTTAATATACTAAGTAAAAAACACTTAAAAGGAGACCTAAGGTCACTCAGTAAATAAGTGAAATAAAACCGAAAGCAAGAGTCTTAACCTAGTAATGAAATCTTTCCAGTTGTCTGCATAGTGTAGCCATTCCAACAGGGGGGTTCGCATGGGAATCAGGGCCATTCTCTGGACAAAAAGTTAGAAGACCCTGCTCTTCTGAATGATGTTTAATAGTAAAGTGAAAGAGTATACCTAATAAATTCGATATGAATCAAGTTGATTTGAATACAAGTCCAGCCCTGTTATAACACAGATCATTATTACATGAACTCAGAAAGAAATACAACAGCTCAAATCATGTTCTTTGAAGCAACCAGACATATAACAAAAATGGACACGATGAACACAGGTGATAACACTGATTTTGCTCTGCTCCCACAGATCATAATCATAAAATGATTAGACGGCATTGGACTTGATTTCCTAGGGCTCAAATGTAAACCCCTTGAGTCATATATACTATTTTCCAATCACCCCCAGAACGCTGCACATGATAGCCATATTATAACTAATGGCTAGCTCCTCACAGAATTACCAAGTATCAATTTAAAAAAACAACAACTTTTAAAGAACTGAGATTTACCATGAATCACTTAGCAATTCTTTCTCTTCCTAAGACAACTGGGAGTTCATTCCTTAGCTTGACTGCTTCTTGTAGGAGGAGACAAACTCATATAAGACTGTGGTTAATTATGTTTCCACTTCTCATGAATTGTTTACTTTTATTATTTACCTATGTCTTGAATAGTATTGAAGCAAGTCATGTAAGTCCCTTTGTCAACTGCCAGAAGTATAATTCTCCACAATTAATCAGTGAAAAGAGAATTAAGCTTTGCTTCTTTAGAATTAGGGGAAAAAAACCTGCTGCTGATAAATTGAATGCATTAAGAAATTAACATAGCAGTAAATGATTGATCATTACAATTATCTGAATTTGCATTTAGAGGAATTCTCCTGAAAGAACTCAAACTCTCTTTCCTAAGATATTTATAGCCACATTTCACCCAACTGGTTATAGTATACATATGATCGGGCACTTCCTAGTACAATTAAGAAATCAAGCATCTTTTCCATGTGCATGACTAGACTTGAAGTTAACACGTTCTCAATGTATTGTGAAATATACACATTTCATGGCTGGGTTTGCTGGAGAAATTTCTTGTTATCTGCAATGCTGCATAAAGGCCCTATTTATCAGCCCAACATCCCTCACAAAGGCTTGGAAGCTACACAACCACCAGGCATTCTGATTCAAAAGCTTGATGAGAGGAGACAATTTAAATATAATGGCTTGGCAGAGGCAAGCATCCCAATATGGAGCCCATTACCACTTACCAGGAATTAAATACAATAGGGGAACACAAAATAGTAACCCTCTTCACAGGCAGACACGTGGGCAATCAGTTCTGTTGGCCATGGGAGATAGACACAGCAGCATCTATTTTGGGGGACTTCAAATTACAGAGAAGCTTTGTTAACATTTCATTTACTAAAACTGATGTCTCCACACGTATCTGTTGTTTCAGACCATCTCATTCTTTCTTCCCTCCCCATCTTCTTTGATAGACTTTGTTATTGAAGAAAGCTGTCTTGTTTGTCCCCAAACCAGGATTTTAAAGACATCTGACAGCATCACAATATCCCTGAGTAAACAAACTAAATCACTTAGCTCACTCAGCAAGTTGGAGCATCATCTTAAAAAGAGAAAGGTCACGGGTTCTGTCTTCAAACCACAAAGTTTCAGGGCCGAAAAGGACCTCAGAGATAATGTGGTCCAAAGCGTACCTGAACAATATCCCCCACAAGCTGTCAGGTAGATTTCCAGTCATATGAAAAAAATGTGCTAAATCACTATTGATCAGAGAAAAGCAAATGAAGCCAACTCTGAGGTACCGTTTCACATCTCTCAGATTAGCTAAGATGGCAGGAAAAGATAATGATGAATGTTGAAAGGGATGTGGGGAAACTGGGACACTGATGCATTGCTCATGGAGTTGTAAACTTATACAACCATTCAGGAGAACACTTTGGAACTATGCCCAAAGGGCTATCAAAATGCATGTTCTTTGATCCAGTAGTGTCTCTACTGGGCCTGCATCCCTAAGAGATCATAAAAGAGGGAAAAGGGGGCAGCTAAGTGGCACAGTGGATACAGCACGAGCCCTGAAGTTAGGAAGACTTGAGTTCAAATCTGGTCTCAGACACTTAATATTTCTCCTAGCTGTGTGATCCTGGCAAGTCACTTAACCCCAATTGCCTCAGCAAAAAATAAAATAAATAAATAAATAAAAGAGGGAAATGGACCCATTTATACAAAAATGTTTGTGGCATCCTTTTTTGTAATGGCAAGGAAGTGTAAACTGAATGGATGCCCATCAGTTGGAGAATGGCTGAGTAAGTTATTGTATATGAATGTTATGGAATATTATTGTTCTATTAGAAATGATGAGCAGGATGATTTCAGAAAAGCCTGGAAAAACTTACATGAGCTGATGCTGAGTGAAGTGAGCAGAACCAAGAGAACACTGTACACAGTAACAACAAGGTTATATGCTGATTACCTGTGATGAACTAGGCTGTAATCAACAGTGGGGTGATTCAAGGCAACTCCAATAGATCTGTGATGAAAAGAGTCATCTGTATCCAGAGAAAAAAACTATGGGCTGAATGTGAATCCAAGCAAAGTATTTTTACCTTTTGTTGTTCTTGTTTGCTTTCTTTTTTTCTTTCTTGTGTTTTTTCCCCTTTTTATTTTATTTTATTTGTTTTTTCCCTTTTTATCTGATTTTTCTTGAGTAGCATGACAAATATGGAAATACGTTTAGAAGAATTGCACATGTTTAACCTGTATTGGATTACTTGTTGTCTGGGGTGGGGGAAACAGAGAGAGAAAAATTTGGAATACAAGGTTTTGCAGAGGTGAATGTTGATAACGATCTTTTCCTATATTTGGAAAAATAAAATACTATTAAACAAAAGTTGTCAGGCAGCTTCCATGTGAGAAGCTCTAGTGAGAGGGAACCCAGTTCCTTTGAAGTCGTTTCCTTGCATTTGGAATAAGTGACTGAAAGTTTTTTCCAGACATTCAGCCCAACAGAGACTCCACCGATTGTTCCTGGTTCTGACCATTGTGGTCAAAAAAATAAGGCTCCTTCTATGACATCCTACCTAAGCCTTTTCTTCTCTAGGTAGACAAAAGTAACCAAACAAACTACACTGAGCTGGGGCCATAGCTGTCTTGCCAATGAATGGCACTGAGTAGAGTAGTGAACAAGCAGAAGAAGAGTTGTCGTATTACTTCAGGTCCATTCTTCACTCACTGGTTAGGTAGTATTGATCCAGTGAGGAAAGTAACTGAAATGGGCTGATAATATTTAGCCTCATCAATCTAAAGCATAATATTGCTTTGTAAATGTAAAAATTTATTTAAATGTATTGAAATGCCAACTGTTATTATGTTAGGATAAAAACATATCAGCTGTCATTTTTATAGTATGTTAAAGTTTACTAAGTACTTTTACATGCATGATTTTATTTAATAACAGATGTGGAATATAAAGTACCTGAAGCACCCAGGTGGCACGGGAAGGCAGATGAAGGTGGACTAGATGTGAAATCCAGAAGATGTGAGTTAGAATTTTGCCACTGATATTTAATATCTGTGTGACCTTAGTTGAGTCTCTTAACCTCTCTCAATCTTAGTTTCCCTATCTGTAATGAGGAAGATCATAGCAACCACCTCATTGGATTGTTTGTGAAAATCAAACAATACGATATAGGAAATCCAAAAAGTCTTAGTATAGTTTTGAGCTGCTAAATTTTTTTGAGATAGCTTATATATGTAAAGTATTGTATAAATGTAAGCTCTTATCACAATTACTCCTACCACTCTCACTACCAGAGGTCCCTTCCCTACCACTATTATAAGGGAAGACACATAAAATACATCATGATACGCCTGTAGATGATTACTGTAAAAAGGTTAAATTCATGTATTTATTTGCTAAGACAAAGAATTCTTGTAAGATTCTGCACATATCTTTGCTTTCAGAAAAGCTTTTCTGTGTCACAACTTTCAACACTTCCTTTGAAACATGGGCAACTCATTCGAGACTGATTTTTGTTTTGTTTTAGCTGTTCAGAAACCTGAGAAGCTAAGCTACTTATGTGGATTAGTTCAATGGAAATATTGATTTGGGCTTATTATGAGCTACCATTTCTAGTTATCATAACCTTGCAAGGAAGGAAAAAACCTCTCTAGATTAGGAACCCTACCATTCTTCTTCTGAGTAGATTTAGTTGTAAAATAATCCAGTGCTGGTCATCCTGAGAGTAACCCAAAGATAAGCATTTCCGATTACTCCCATTGCTACATCACAGGATGTGAAACAGAAGCCAGTCCCTCACACATCGGTCCCCTTTTCCTGATCAGCCATGATGGGAATGACTCCATATTATGAGCAGAATTCTGAATCCAGTAAAATAAAATGAGTTGTAGAAATTTTAGAATGGAGATTGTGATATAATGGACACAGTTTTCAGATGTGTAAATGATCAAGAGTGGGGATTAGGTTGGTGATGAGCACTTGTCCCAAGTATCAGGGAGTGGCTCTTTGATTCACAACACACCCTATAAGAAGTCATTTGGCTTCTGTGTAGAGACCTCCACTGAGAGGGAACCCACCACTTCCCCAAGCAGCCCATACCACTTTGGAACATATCTACTTAATATTTTGGGTTTTTTCCCCAATGTTGAGCTTTAATCTTCTTCTCAACAATTTCCATCAACTGCTCCTGGTCCTATCCTATGGCGTTAAGCAGAACAAGGCTAATCCTTCTTTGACATGAGGGCCTTTCAAATATTAAGAGACTGCTATCATGCTTCCTTCAGTCATGTCTTCCCCATGCTAACTTGGTAAATTTCCATATGGCATGATCCTGAGGCCCTTCCCCATCAACGTCTCCCTCCAATGGATGCTTTAGAGTTCATCAACATCCTTCCTAAATTATGGCACCCTGAACTTTATACAAAATATAATGAGCATCCTCATCTATAAATTTTCATGTTCTTATCAAATACTTCAGATCATAACCCTACTTCCAACTGTATATTCACAGTGTATACGTTGGTTGGCAACACAAACTCCCCATAGGATTCTTACTTCCATATATTTCTCTGGGAGAACTCTTAGTTACCTGTATACAGATATGACTTGCTTTAAGAAACCCTAAATCTGGGAAAGGAGCTTTAATGAGCCTTGAGGTAGACAACTGTCCAATCTATCACATAGCAGATGCTGACCGAAGCCTGATACAATTCTTAGGCTGAAAAAGATTCATTATGTGATCCCTCTAAGTAGTAAACTACTCTGAGAGTTCATTAAAAATGGAAAAAAAAATTCAAACAGGACTTTCCAATCAATCGCATGAAGGTAAAGATACTACATTTCCCTGGATTGGTCTATTTCTCCAAAACCCCACCCCTCCTCCCTCGGATCAGCCAAGAGGATTTTGTCCTAGATATTTATTAAGTCACCGGAGTCAGGCTGGAGCAATTTAGAGTGGTTGGGTGTCAGCATGGGCATTCTTTTAAGGTTTCTGAAACATTTGCTTGGACCATTAATGAGGAGACATAATTGGACTTGAGAAGCAAAGCAAAGCATTGTAAAATGTCTCACTTGGAGCTGGAGAAATGAATCTTCCTGCTAACCTTTGAATTCCGCAGAAAGGTTTGGTCGTGTTTGCCTTGAAGTGGGTTTTGTTTTTGCCTTTGAGCCCATTTCTAACTGCTTTCTTACTTGCCTTAAAAGACTTCCAGGGTCAACTCATCAAAGACTCAAGAGTAATAAAAAGGAAATAGTTCCCAGTCTCCTAAGAGGATGGACCCCAAATAGCGTCGCATGAGGGTCCATTTGTACTGCCAGGACAGTAGAAGCTTTACCCTTTGGGGGAGAACTTCAAACCAGAACGCTTTTACACGTTCAACAGAATCAAGATTTATCTTCTGGCAACTTTACACATTTCTGGAATTGTAATGAGCAAAAAGTCTGGAAATGAACAGGCTGGATTTGTGTATGGAGCCAGTTTCTCAGCAGAGATGACAAAAAGGCAGGCCAGGAAACTTCTGACAAGACGATTTCCTGATGGGACTTATCAGTGGGCCTTAACGCTTGTGTCTTTACAGACATGTAAAACTCTTTCTCTCTGGCCACATGAATATAAAATTACTGTTTCAAAAAAAATCTGAGATCGAATTTGGATTTTGCTCTCTTCCATTTCTAAAAGGTAGCACGAATATTC
>JAJPUD010017221.1:0-17500 GCA_023553655.1 Myrmecobius fasciatus | reverse complement strand
AATTGGAATACAAGATTTTTCAAGGGTGAATGTTGAAAACTATCTATGTATATGTTTTGAAAATAAAAAAGATTTTTTAAAAAAGAAATAAAGAATGAATAATTTCAAAAAAAAAGAAAACAAAACTGGGTCCAAAAGCAGAGTGGGCTAAAGCAGACCATGTGTAGCATAGTAGAGGAGGAACAAGTTGGAGTCAAGCTTTCCTTTTCCACTATCTGCATGAGAGCACAGTGGAGAGTACTGAGTTTTGGAATTAGAACATCTGGCTCTGCAAGCATGCTCTGACAAAGAACATGAACTTGGTCAGACTCCTTTAAGATGGTGGAGGATAGAAGGGTCTGGCTAACTATGGTCTGCAGGGTCACAAAGAGCGAGCCATGACTGAATGACCCAACAACCTCCACCACAAAATTTGCCACTGTAGCTTGAGCCAAGCCATTTCATCTCCTCAGCCTTTGGTATCTTCCTCTGTAAAATAAGTAGGGTTGACAGGTAGGTGTCACTGAAGGTAAGAGCACTGGACTCAGAGTCAGTGAGACCTGAGTTTAAATCCCACCTTAGTAACTGTGTAATCCTGGGCAAGTTGTTGTAGCTCTCAACCTCAATTGTGTCACTGATAAAATAGGTATAATAATAACAACTACTTTACAGGGGCTGCTGTGAGGATTAAATGAGGTAAGATGTAGAGTACTCCATGGCTTCGGATCTCTGACGGTAAGTTGTATGTTTATACATCGAGCCTTTATGTAATTTTGGTTAAGTATAAATCTACAGTTAGCATTTTGTTGCCACCAGATGGCAAGGAGGTTACAGGATAGGAGAGCAGCTAGGACACACAAATAAGACCAGTTAGGAGGCAGTTGCAACAGTCTAGGCAATATGTAATAAGGGCCCTGACTTTGGCTCCAGCCCAGAGACAGCAGCATGCACTTCAGCTATTTTTGGAGATGAGGTAATGGATGAATAAGCAGATTAACAAGGCAAAAAATGAAGTGGAGGTCCTTTTTAAAGATTGTTAGGTGAGTGGATGAGGGAAATTTGAAGGGAAAAAAAACATGTACTTCCTATAGAGTATCACCGGACTTAAAGGTGGCAGGGAGCTCAAAAGTTACAGTCTTCCAACGTCTTCCTTTTATAGAGGAGACAAGATACTGAGAGGTCACAAAATCACATGATTAGAAGGGATCTCAGAGACCAACCAGTCCACTGAGAATCCACTCTGCAACATCCCTATGAAAAAGTCTTCTGTCTTCTGGAATACCTCCAATGAGGGAGAACTCACTAAATCAAAGGTAAACCATTAAAAAAAAAACAAATTAGGTCCTAATTTAATTTTTAAAAAGTTTTTCCTGATCTTTCCTTGAAATATGCCTCCATGCCCTTTCTACCAATTGTTTCTGGTTCTGACCTCTGAGGCTGGGCAGAGTAACTCTAATCTTTCTTAAGTATTAGAGCCCTGCAAATAATTGAGCACAATTCTCTTGTCTCCCATCCTCCTCCAAATCTTTCCTATTTTATACTAGACCTTCCCAATTCCTTCAGTCAATCCTCACATGGCATGACCTCAAGGTCTTTATTTCCTTTTGACTGCCCCCAGATATAACCTGTTCTCAGAGTTCTTCAGGACTATTACTGACCTTTCCTTTTGTGAGCATCATACCTCTCAAGGTAGCCTAAGACTGCATTATAGGTTTTTGAGTTTCATATCATATGGCTAAATATAACACTGAACAAAAAATGAACATTCAACAAAACTGCAAAATTTTAGGATTTTGTCTCAAACCCTAAACTTGATAGAAAATTGAACACATAAGAAGCAACACCAAAGATTAACTTCAAGGGACTCAACACGGACAAACCGTTTTTTTTTTTTTTTTGTGTGTGTGTGTGTGTGTGTGTGTGTGTAAATGTATACCATATGTTTAAGATATCACATGACTAATTTGTATTGTATTTGTGGTCCACTGAAACCCCCAGATCTTCCCAGGTGAGTAAGATAGCCACACTTCCCCATTTGGTACTTGAGAAGTTTATTTTTTTAATCCAAATGGAGGACTTTTACATTTGTTCCAACCTATATGTCCTTATATATTTCCCATGACTTTCCAGCCTATTAAGATCTTCTTAGACTTTATTCTGTCATCCAAGTTAGTTATCTTGTCTATCTTTGACAAGTTGAACAACTGATCAACTAGCCACCTCATTAACCTAATCCCTGATAAACATGTTAAGGGGCCAAAGACTTAGGACAGATTCCCAGGCCACACTGGGAATGAGAGAGACCTCTTTCCAAGGGGACACTGAATTATTATTAGTGATTTCACATTGGGTCTGGTCATTCAATCAATTACAATTAACACCGGTCCATCATCTGGCTTATAACGTTCCATCTCATCTACAAAGATAGCACGAAGTGCTTTGTCAAACATTATGCTAAAATGGAAGTAGACTATATCTAAGCACTTCATTATCAGAAAGGGGAATATGATTCTTCTGACAAGATCCACTGCTGTTGAAGTCTTGTTAGTTTTTGTGTGTGATCATCCTTTCTCCTTTTTTGGCATTCCTTTAACTACTACATATCCTGTAATGTTTCTTGGAATCAAAGACAAGTTCACAACCCTCTGGTTTGTGGATTACATTATCTTCCCTTTTCAGAAAATTGGGACATTTGTCCTTCTCCAGTCCTATGGAAAAAACTCCTGCTGTTATCTTTCAGAGACCACAGACAATGGATAAGCAATTATCTTGCCCACTCTCTCCCCCATATTCTAATTTCAGTGCTTTGTGTCACCTCTTTTATGGATGCTGTGTTACACTCATCACTAGCAGCTAGAGTTTATTCTCTTATCTGCTCACTTGTCATGGGATTTCAACTGTGTATGAGTCCTTTACGGCCTGTCAAAATTATTCAATAAATTTACTGAACATTTAAAAGCTCATATCACCTATAGGGCACTTTGTTAGATGCTAGAGATAGAAAGACAAATAAAATAGTCCTTTCCCTCAAGGAACCTACTTTCTACTTGTGGGGATATAATATCTAAACAGATAAATACAAGTTAAGTTGAGGAGAGATGGTAATAAGAGCTAAAGAGGTTATAGAAGGTCTTTTGCAGGAGGTAAGGCTTAACCTGATCCTTGGAGGATGCTAAGGTAAGGAGCAAAAATCATCTAAGCATAGGTATACCCAGTATAAAGGCACGGGCTGGGAGATGAAATGCTAAATTGGAAAACTGCTAGTAGACCAGTCTGCCTGAAATGCAGACTTTTTGAAAGGGAAATAAGGATATGGATATTGACACATAATGTATGTGTGTGTGTGTGTGTGTGTATAGTCTCACTCTTATGGGCTCCACTGTGTTCTTGGCTCCTGACTTCCTCGGGTCTCTTGGCTAATCCATGGTAGAGGGTTCATCCAGAAGAAGTCAAGGGAGTGCACCTGAAGCCAATACAGAGAGGAGTTCTCGGAGGTGCTTCTATATTTGGTTCCTTCTCAAACCTTTGCGTCACTTCCCAGAATTACCTGCTTCTCCTTTGCTGCAGTGTTCCCTTTCTGATCTCTTCTTTCCCTTATATTCTTGTCATGCAAGGACCTATCTCTTCCTCAGCTCCTGATTCACAGGCATCAACTCACACTGGTGATATGTTTTCCTTGGGACAGTCATAAGCTTAACGACAAAAGTTAGGTGACTAAAACTGCAGCAGCCACAAGGGTAACATAATTTGTGGCCCCTAAGAACAGAGTACAGCCAAGGGCAAAAACTGTGGGTAAGCTCCAGGAGCAACAGGCTAGTGAATTAGTCTTCATTTTTTCCCCATAAGAACTAGCCTACAGAGGGTTCTAGATTTGGAGTCAGAGGATAAAGGTTCAAATTTTGCCCTTATCACTGGCCTGTCTGATCGTGGGCAAGTAACTTTTCCCTCTCTGAGCCTCAATTTCCTTCATTGTATAATGAATGAGTTAGACTAGATGGTTTCCAAGATCACTCCTAGCTTGAGATCTATCTGTAATTCTATATGTGATCTTGGGTAAGTCCCTTCACCTACCTGGGCCTCAGTTTCCTAAAGGGGCCTTGAAAGCCCTTCCAGATGTGCACATCAAGACATGTACATTTCTGCCCCTATCATTCTGAGATCCTCTTGTTCCTGATGCATTTTCTGTATCTGGGGGACTCATAACTTGTATATGAGGGTCTTTGGAGGAAAGAGCCGCTCTAGCGTACTTTTCATTCTGCCGTCTTTGTGGAATTCTCTTTCTGCTCCCTGCCTTGTAGCTGCTAACTGATAGCATCTGCCTTCACAGAGCTACGTGACGTCCTCTCTTATCTTCTCTTAAATGATTTGGCCAAAATGACAAAAGTAGCTAACGACAGGAGCAGTTGGTGAACACAGGGCTTCGGACTCCAGATCCAAGCTTTGTTTATTTGTTGGTTTCCCGATCACATTAAGCTCCAAAACCATGAAATAGGTTCTTGCTAAATAGCTAGTTTTTAAAATCAAGCAATCAGATTTACCCGAGTATTTATCTGCAAGTCGGTTTATTTACTCCAAATTTTGAGTTGGCTTTGTGAGTTTTCCGCAGTAGGAGATAATTTTGAAGACAGTCTCTATGGCACGTTCCTTTCATGGAGGTATGACTTTGCATCGACAAGAACTTCCTAGTAAAACAACTGCATTCACAGTCAGCCTTACCTATTATCCAAATTATGGGGCAATTAACATCATTAAAATTCCTGTCTTTGGTTTGTGTTTATATATATTTCTATTTGCATTTGTCTTAGACTCCTTTCCTAGTGAATTGATGCCTCCCCGTGAGCCGAGACTGCCGAGAACAATTGCCTGCCTTCCCGGCTGCCAGAAAATCTGCCCTAGCTATTCCACCTGCCAAAACTCAGATAAAATAGGCCTGCCAAGGGCTCATTCATTCTGCGAGTCAAGAACTGTGAGCAGTGCTAGATTAATGTTCTTCCAAGAATTATAAACCTTTTGGAAAACAGGAAAACCAATCTTAGAATCCTACACAATATACAACCTGTCAACCCCAGGGCTGTTTTCTTGGCACATAAAGGTAAATATACAAGAATATTTACAAAACAGATGAGGTGTTTCCTCTTACCAACATTTGCCAAAAATAAGCTCCGATAATTTCCCTATTGGATAAAAATTTGCCCTGAACCATTTATTGGATCGGGAATGAACTCCCCGTTATCTGTTCTGTTCTCCCTCTGACCCGATGAGGAAAGTTTTTTCGAACTATGATAAAGCCTACATTTGGTGGGTTGGTGATGAGGGAGAGAATTACTTTCCTGTCAAGGCACCCCGCGATGCTTTGGCGTGAGGTTCATGGTTGCCTTGGCTGTCTAAAACCATAAAGGAGCTGGTCAGAGGAGGGAGCAGCTGTCATGTAGTCAGTGTAATCTCACTTGGCTCCCAGCCAAAGTCCCAACGGTCAGATCAAACTATGGGCTAATGGAAGTTTACAGAACAATCCTTAGTAAGTTAAGAAACTAGGGTACCATTCTCAGTTATACTGTAAAGAATAAGAATGGGTTAGAAGAAATAACTAAAAGTCATGGTCCTCTAAGAGCTCCATTCTGTAAAATTGGTGAGGGTGAGAACGTGCACAAAGGGCCCAGTTCTGAGAGATCGTGTTCACTTCCCTTCCTGATGTCAACTTCAAATTTAAGGATGCCCCTTCAATAGCCTCACCTTCACTGAGAAGCTGTAATGCATAGGTACTTGGGAAATCCAAGGATATTACTCTGCACTCAGTAGCAGTCGTGACTAATACATTTAAAAGATCTTAGTTTTAACAAAGGAACTAGGACAGTTGACCATACGCATTTTGTAAGAGGTCAAAGAATCTGATCCTCTCCTCTCTTCTCCTCTCCCCCCACCTTCCTCAGTGAAAATCCCATAGGGGATAATGAGCAGAATTCAGTGTTCTTGCCTCTTATCTGATGCCATTTCTAATAGTCTAATTTATTTCCCACTTTCAGAAGAAGTTACTGCAATGACTGTGGACATTTCCACAATTGAAGGATTGAAGGTTAATGGAAAAGAATATATATATATATGTATATATGTGTGTGTGTGTGTGTGTGTGTGTGTGTGTGTGTGCATAATCTTTTCCATTATATATATTTATATTTTTCTGAAAGTTGCCAAGAGGGCTATCCCTAAATTGAGGCATAAATATGAACTACATTATGGACTCAAAATTTCACGAAGCCTACCTAATAAAGCCACACACCTTTTGGAAAAAGACACTGACTAATAAATTGAGAAACGTATGCTTTCAGAACAACAAGGGGCTGTTGTTTTGAATGAGGATAAATGAGATTTAGAATGGTATGCTATTTAGTATATATTGGCTTATCAGTAATGGGGAGGCAATTATGGGAATTATTGGGGGGTTCTTCTTAACTGGAAGAAGAGACAAGAATCAAAGGAGGTAGACATTATAAGGGAGGGGGTGAGATTGGGAGAGTCAACAAACTCCCATTACAAGTGACCCACTTAAGAAGGAATGATTTACCCAGACAGAATTTTTCAGTGTCCTTGACTATGTCTGCTCTAACAGTCCTGAGTCCTGGTGAATTTTTACATTTTCCACTTCCTGCTTCATCATTGCTCAGCAGATCATAACTGCTTATCTTTGGGAATATTGAACTCTCGTCTATTTTCTGTCTATATTTTTATAATGCCTTTTGTCTCCAGATGAAGATAAGATTATTTCCGATTGCATTCAGAGCGTTTATTATAAAGGACTCATGTTCAGGGAGAAGGACAGGAGGGAATCCAGGAAACCCAATAGCCCTCAACTTAACCAAAAAGCTCTATTAAGCTGGCTCTGATGACACAAAGAGGGACTTCAATAGGACATTTGTAACTATAAGTGCTCATCTCCTTTTCTGAATGTGCAAGAACTGCTATTGCTTGCTAGACGATGTATACATAAATACATAGTGATATTGGTAAGCTGGGATATTATTTCTTTCACATTATAATCTTTTGAAATTCTACCCTTCTCACCTCACAACTCTGGTCAGCAGCATTCTCAGGGAGAATCCAGTTAGTAAGCTCTAATTCACTACAGCAAAGGCTCCGTTATTCTTTGGTGAGGAACCAAGCCTTAAGGCCTTCTGCCTTGCCTTCCTTAAGTTCCTCGCAGATAACAACACAACAAAACAGAATCTCCTTAAGATGTTTTGATTGTTTTCCCTTAACCGGTGGCATTTATTGCAATTTCATTATTTTGCCTTCCAGTCCCTAAATTGCTGGGAAGATGTCACCCTGTTTCTAAAACTGTGATAATGCCGGGCTCAGCTGCACCCTAGTTCTTATAGATTATAGATTTCTGTATCCTAAATAGAGATAAGAAGGATAAACTCTTTAAATCTCATCCTCAGCACACTGTTCAGCCACTCACTGTCCCAGAATCCCTGAGAAATCAAAAACTCCAACACTAACTAACTGACAGGAGACTATAGACCCCTGCGCTATCCAGATAGCTGGCAGAAAACAATTTCTGATGTTTTCACCTTATTGAGAGCCTTGGGGGTTACTGTGCAATTTAACTAATTTCCCTTTCCTCGGCTCAACTCTTTGCCTCGTAGTGGTTAGTCTTAGATCGAGCTCCTGTCAGACTTTGGGTAGAAACTTAACTCAAAACCCATACCTGAGAAGCACGGAACCTCAGCTTTCCCATCCGGAGACCTTTATTAGTTATGGAGAACATCTTTCAGAAAATCTCATTAGGATTCCTAAGTTTTATTCGTCTGGACGTTCTGGTTCTTTCTCCTCCAGGTCTGGTAATTAGTTTATCACAAAATCATTCATTTAGAAGGCAATTGCCACTAAATAAAAAAAATAAATGTGAATGGGAGAATCTGATCAATTTCTCCTTTCCATTATTTTCTGTAAAGCTGATTCAGTTGGGGAGAGAAACGGGGTACTGAAGCATCAAGGTAACCCAGCAAGTGAGCCACAGGGCCAAGACTAGAACTCAGGTCTCCCTACTACTGTGCAGCAGCTCTATGCCTAATACCAGGCTTCGATGGGCATGAGAAGAGTAATAGGGAGACATGAAATGAATAGCCTGGAAAGGGGGAAAGTAAATCAAAACAGCTACATCTTGGAAAAATTTCAATAATCAGTATCATGGTTAGCATAATTAACTTTTTGTGTCTGTTTGAATATGAGTATGAGCGGGTGAATTTTTTGACCTAGATGAAAGCCTTCGGCCTATGTCACCGTGGCCAAGTCGTGTCATATTTCTGGCTTCAGTTTTTCTTGAAAAACTGAAGAAGTTCAACTGGATGACTTCTGAAGTTCCTTCTAATTTGAAATTTATAACAGTAGGGCTCTACATAATTGAGACTCCCCTATTAAGGTTTTGTGGATGGAGATCAACAAGTATCACACAACTGGAGCGAGTGCCCGTGTGGATGAGACACCAAAATCAGTGATATAGAAGAAACGGGGAGAGCCGTGAATCAGCTGGAGGTTCATAGTTTTTTTTTTTTTTATTTGCCACACATATGTATGGGTAATTATTCAACATTAACCCTTACAAAGCTTTCTGTTATAAGTTTTTCCTTCCTACTCCCCACCCCTCCCTTAGATGGCAGGATATCCACTACATGTTAGTTATGATAAAATACTTGAGAGATCGAATATATATATATATACATATTTCCACACTTATCATTGGAGGTTCATAGTTATCAACTAAAACTACAGAGAGCTGATGAGACTTGAACTGTGTATTACCTCTCCGGACCCATAGAACAGGTGGGAGAAGTTCTTGGTGAGGGTGGGGGGAAGGATGAGAGGTCCCATCTTTTTGTACTTGGCCCTCTATCTCTGCACTGTGTAGCTTCATTTGGTGGCCTTAGCCACCCTGCACTAAAACTTTATCAGCTGTCAAATATTTGTCTCCCAAAGCACTTCGCTGTTTGCTTTGTGCCTTCCTAGAAATTATTTCTCCTTCTGTCTGTAAATGGCTATTTGTCAGATTAGACCCATTTTGAATGTTCTGATAAGAGGATTGCCGAATCCCAATTGATTTTGGATCTATCAAAGCACACATAACCCCGAACCTCACTCAGCTGAGCTGGCCCACGGGCCCTCCTCCCCAAACGTGAGTTAGCAATGTAGATTATTAACCAGTTAACGATGGCAAATTAACCAGTCATATTGGTATGAAGGGGTATTCATTTTCCGTTAGAGAAAAACATACGTCATGTGTTAAGAAGCCAGAAGGAACCAATAAGGAGATACCTTGATTGGATTTTTCCACTTCCTTTCTCTTTCTGCTCTGGCTGTTACAATGGAGTCGGAGCTCTTGGTTATACTCATGCAGAGTTTCTCGGGAGTTGTAAGGTTGTCCCGGTTTCCTTCCTTCTTCGCTTTCATCGGAAGAGCTGGTATAAGCTAGGTCCAACTCGTGCTTGACTTTGGACAGAGGTTGGTAGGGCTTACAGTCCATTTGCTCCATCTTTGATTGAGCAAGCTCAATGTCAGGAAAAGACAGAATATCTTAATGCAAGTAGTCCTAAAAGAGAGGGGGAGAAAAAGATTTAACATGAGGCTTCTTAGCTTTGTTCATACGAACAAAAACTCATCTGAGAGCCTCACAATTTGTTCAGATAATACTATCAAAGCTGTTGAGCAAAAAGATAAACTAGATGACATGAAGTTAGCCTGAGGCAATAAGTATTATCTTGTGAGCTAGATGCATTCATTTTCAAGAATGGAGGATCATGGCAGTTTCCTAGCATTGGAAAAGACCCAAGGTAACGAAGAAGCTGCCTCCAAAGCCATTTGAACTGGGCTTGCAACCGCTTGGGTGTAGGTGCTTATATATATATAGATAGATAGATTAGAGCATATATCTTTATCACTGGTAAAGTCAGCAGGCAGAAAACAAGGCAAAACCCAAAGTGAGAGAGGCCAGGAAAATCATTCAAGCCTTTAGCCAAACTCTCTTGAACATGTATCTATATTTAAGATGGAAAAATAAGAAAAGAACCACTCCCTATCTCCCACTGTTGTGCATTTGCCTAGGCTATCCTTCTGTTCCTTAAATGTTCTCCAGAAAGGTGGTAAGTACAATAGATGGGGTAGAAAGACCTGTGTTCAAATCCCGATGCAGACATGAGCTGTGTGACTTTGAGCAAGTCACCTAACCCCTATTTACCTTTCCCCCCCCTCATCTGTAAAATGGGAATACTGTAAATAGTACCTAGCTTCCAAGATTGTTCGGAAAATCACATGGGTTAGTATTTGTAAAGCTTTTTGCACAGACTTTGGCAATTCAATTGAATAAACATTTATTAAATGCCTACTATGTAGCACTGTGCTGTGTTGACAACATAAGAAAGGCAACATACAGTCCCTGCCCTTGTGCAAAGTCAACCACCAGGGCAGAGTCAATATGAGTGACCCCATGGCTTTTGGACTTTGGGCACTTGGGCCACCAGGCTGCAGGAGATGGCAGTTCTGACGCTATGTGCCCTAACCCCAATGCTTCGTAATACTGTAGTAGGGAAGGCACTGACTTGATATCAATCTCATTTCCTTATTGGAAAATATGGACCAATCCGCATTATCTTGTCCTTATACCAAAGGTTGTTTATTCCCGTACATAAAAGCAGCCTGCAGGTCGAATCCTGGGTTAGTGTGTCAGTGTGCTAAATTAAATCCTTTTTTACCTTTCTTTTCCTGAGTTTGCCCCAATAACTGAGGTCCAGCCTGAACCACGATTTCTCTTTTGACACTTCAAGGAGCTCACAACTGAGTAGGGGACGCAGGCAAATATATACAAAACAAGCAATGTACATGTTAAATAGGAAATATTGAACAGAGGGAAGGCACTGGAATTAAGAGGAGTGAGGGAAAGCTTCCTGGAGAAGGAAGGATTTGGGTGGGAACTTAAAGAAAGCTGTGGTGATCACTAGAGGGCTAAGTAGTTTGAGAACTGATAATAAGTCTTGAGATAAGTATGTGTCTCTCCCTGCACCTGTTCCCTAAGCACATGGAAAGCTGGAAGAATTCTAAGCCTTAGCAATTATGTGTTTGTTTTTGTTTCTGTGAGGTCATTGGGATTATGTGACTTACCCAGAGTGACACAGCTAGTACCTTGTCAGTGTTAGGGGCTAGATTTGAACTCAGGTCCTCCTGACTTCAGGGCCAGTGCTCTCTACCATAATGCCATCTAGCTGCCCCCACTCAAGCTTTTTTGCTATGACAAGTTAGAAACTCTCTAAATTTTTAAGTGATTTTCATGATCATCTGCTAATTCATTTTATGAACTTATTTGACTAATCTAGCATATATTCACTGACATATGTGTGTACATACGTATATTTGCATGTGTATATATTTTTTCCACACACACAAATATCAGTTCTACTCGATAAGCTAACAACTTAAAACTTATACTCCCTCATCTACACTACACAAATCAACTTTCAAAGCCTTTTCTAAGAGTTCTAGTTCAAGTTCTTCTCTGTCTTCCACTGTTGCCAAAGTCCCCTTCTCCCATCCAGAATCCTGGAATGCGCACAAGACCCATCATCAAGAGGCCTGATGGACAGTTAGATGTGATTCAATTCTGCTCTGAAGTGCTCTCCAACTTTTGCCCATATATGACTCTTGTGCCTTCAAAATGGCCGTAAGCTCACTGAGAGCAAGGACTCGGGTTTGAATTCTCTGTATTCCTCAGAGTATCTAGCATAACACTAAGCATAGAATGGGGTTAGAATGAATGAATGTGCCTTTTACAAAGCCTTCAAGAACCCTCAAGGCCAGCTTCTGAAGCTCTGGTTCGTGATCCCATATGGGGTCTCACACACTGAATATGGGTGTCCTGAAATTATGCTAGATCATCAGCAAATGTTGGGGGTTTTTATACTTATTTTCTATACCTAGACACGTGAGGTCATGTGAACAGGGGTCACGAGGGGAAAATGTTTCAAAAGCCCTGCTCACAGATTTCAGTTGATCAAGTTTATTTAAATTTATGCAAAGAAAACTCAGAGAGGAGGAGCCGGAAGCAGAGGGGCCCACACCGGAAGGGAGTGAGACTGCATCGAGGGCTGGCCACCTGGGCTAAAAGTGTGAATTTTGGTCGCCCCCCGGTCTCCCAACATGTCCGACTTCGATGAGTTTGAGCGGCAGCTCAGTGAGAATAAGCAGCAACGTGACAAGGAGAACCGTCATCATAAACGCAGCCCCAGTCGGAGCCGCAGCCAAGAGAGGAAGGCTCGGGGTCGCAGCCGAGAGAGGAAGCGTCGGAGCCGCGGCCGAGATCGCCACCATCGAAGTCAGAGAAGTGCTTCTGGAGACCAGAGGCAGCACAGCAAACCTGTGACCCCTGGTGCTAAAGAAGAGCGTAGCAGAGAAATTCGATCCTCATGCCAGGAGAAAAAAAAGAAGATCCACAAGTACTGGGATATCCCTCCACCCGGCTTCGAACACATCACCCCCATGCAGTACAAGGCGATGCAAGCAGCTGGTCAGATTCCAAGCACCTCTGCCCTTTCAGCCCCCTATGGCTGGGCCGTCACCCCCACCCCCGCGTACAAGTCGGGGAACCAGATGGCCCGGCAGGCCCGTTGCCTCTATGTGGGCAACATTCCCTTGGGGATCACAGAGGAAGCCATGCTAGAGTTCTTCAATGCCCAGATGCGCATCAGAGGACTTGCCCAGGCCTCCAGCAACCCAGTCACGTCTGCGCAGATTAACCAGGAGAAGAACTTCGCCTTCCTAGAGTTCCGAGAAGTAGACGAGACGAACCAGGCCATGGCCTTTGACGGCATCATCTTCCACGGCCAATCCCTCAAGATCCGAAGGCTCCACGACTACCACCCGCTGTCCAGCTTGTCCAAAAATCCCCCCGTCTACATGCCCGGGGTCGTGTCTACCGTGGTCCCCAATTCTGCTCACAAGCTGTTTATTGGGGGACTCCCCAACTATCTGAATGATGACCAGGTGAAGGAGCTGCTGAACTTATTTGGGCGCCTTAAAGCCTTTAACCTGGTCAGGGACAGTGCCACAGGTTTCTCCAAGGGCTACGCCTTCTGTGAGTACATGGACTCCAGCGTCACCGACCAGGCCATCGGGGGGCTGAACGGGATGCAACTGGGAGAGAAGAAGATCCTGGTAAAGAGGGCCAGCATGGGAGCCAAGAACTCTACGCTGAGCGCCATAAACCAGATGCCGGTGACCCTGGAAGTCCTGGGCCTGAAGAGCGCGCAGATGCAGGTGGGTAGCCTGCCCACGGAGGTCCTGTGCCTCATGAACATGGTGCTTCCCGAGGAGCTGCTGGATGACAAAGAGTACAAGGAGATCATGGAAGACGTCCGGAATGAGTGTAACAAGTACGGGGCGGTCAAGTCCATCGAGATCCCCCGGCCCCAGGATGGCGTGGAGGTTCTCGGCTGTGGCAAGGTCAGGAGGCCGGCGGGGAAGGAGAAGGTGCTGGGCGTGGGAGGCGGGGGTGAGGGGTGCTGGGGACTGTGGGGGTGGCTGGTGGGGGCCAGGCCCTGGGGCTCAGCCCCGTTTCTCTCTCTCCCTCCAGATCTTCGTGGAGTTTGCCTCGGTGACCGATTGTCAGAAGGCGATGCGGGGCTTGACCGGTCGCAAGTTCGCCAACAGAGTGGTTATCACTAAGTACTGTGACCCAGACTCCTACCACCGCAGACACTTTTAATAGAAAGAGCTGACTAGGAGGGCCGGAGCCCAGGTGGGGGCCCTCCTACCTTCCCCCCTCCCCCAATCTGCCAGGAGGAAGAAGAGACCCCTGGGAGGCAGAAGGCGGAGGCTCCGAAGCTCAGCCAGGCATTTGGGCACACACGGACACACAGAGAGAGAGATGGGGGGAAGGGAGGGGGACTCCTCCTCCTCTCACAGTAGCAACATCGCACATGTATATCTTATGGCCAAACTTGTTTTCAATTTTGTTCTCCTGACCCTGGCCCTTTGCCCCCAGGGCCACAGAACTCTCCTACGAGTCCTTCCGGGACCTGTCTTATTTCTTCCCCATCCGGGGATCTGTTCGGTCCGTGATGGTTTCTGATGTAGTTGAGACTTTGTTTCTCTCCCCGCCTCCCCGCCTTCCCGCCTTCCCGCCTTCTCGCCTTCTGGCCTCAGAAGTTTCATATTTGCGGAGGGTAAATTTGTGCATTAAATGTTTTGCTGTATTTAAGAAACACCCAGGTCCAAGACTATGATAAAATTCTTCAAAAGCTAAGGCAACCAAAGGTTTTGGGCAAAAGCACCGAGAATTAACTTGAATGTCTATCATGTGTTTCAGGGACACAATTTGGTTTTTATTATTATGTACAGATAGACATATGCTTATAAGACATATGATAATCTAAGTGACTCATCCACAAAGTTTTCTGCACCTGCCGGCATGATTTAAGCACAATTTGTTCTTTTCTTTGGAAACCTCAATAAACAATTTGTAAAAGTCTGTGGAGCCCATTGGATGAAGCACAATGGAGAGGGAACCATTCTTGGGGGCAGGAAGACCCAACTTCCAATTCTCTCTCCCACAGGAGCTGTGTGACTGGTGACAAGTCATTGCCACTTTTTCAATCTGTTTTCTTTACAGCAAACAGGATAAGAAGAACTATAGGGCTTACTTCCTAGGGTTGCTGTGAGGATCACGTGAGATAATGAACTTAAAGGGCTTTCCCAATCCCCAAATATTCAAGAAATAGAAGCAGCCAGCACCACAGTAACAAGTCTGGCCCCTTCTCTTTAGATTCTGTCTTTCTTCCTGGCTGCTCGGAGCATTATCACTCAGTATTTGGACAATTGCCTGTCTCCTAGACCTTGTCCTTTGCTAAGAATAAACAGTGCAAAGTGAGCACTGGCACCAAGAGCAAACTTCCAGGGTAGCATCTGTGTGCAAAGTTGTGGCTCCAGGACTGAACTCTTCACACATGAAAAGAATCATTAATAAGATCCATCTATCACCTTCTCATCCAACACAGAAATTGCTTTATCCATTTAAGACTGTAAGCTCACACAGAAGGCCTAGGGACCTCTCTTGGGCCCAAGGCCACTGATACAAAATGGGTGGGGACACCTGAAGGCCACCAAGTACAAAGCAACTTAATTTGTTGGTTTTGTGCAGTAAGTGAAACAACCAAACACGCAGTCTTCCATTGGGCAGCTTTTAAAAGCACCACTGGCAATCTCCGCAACTGCTGTTATGGGAGCCTCGGCTTGCTCTACATGCTAGTCAGATCAGAGACTCGAGCAAAGTAACATCCTAATTACGTGGGACCATACACAGCTCTAAACCCTACAGAGACCTAACTGTAGCTCTCTTTTCCTAGGTCCCTTCTCAACTCTTCGGTAAAGCCATAAAATGAAACAGACCTTCATGCCAGGCTCCTAATGTTGAGAACCAGTCTGAGAGAAATCTCTATGGCCACAAAGCTAGGACGCGTTGGCTACCGATGGACATTTAACAAATGGCAAAAGGGAGTTAGGGTGATCATATGCAGATCTTCTTTAGGTCGACGGGTTCCCTTGGGTGCCAATTCTTTGTTCTTCAACTTTGAAGACAACTGAAACTTCTTTGTGCCCCAAATATTCTTTCTGTAGCGACAAAGAGACTGCACGTTCCAGTGAAAGGATTAGTTCCCATCAGGACTTTTTGGTGTAAGGAACAGTAAGAATATCCCAGTTACGCAAGGTATTTGAATGACCTTGAAGAAAATCTCCCTTAATAATAACCCAGAGGGCTTACTAAAAGGCAAGAGAAGACCCTTCTCTATGCCCTTTGCCCCAGTTGGATTTTGATGGAGCCCAGATAAACTATATATAACTCTTGTTAAAGTTCCAGTTGCTTTTTTTAACTCATCACAAAATATTAAGAATACAAAACCCTGGGTGCCGATAACTATGAAAACAGAATCTTAAAAGACAAAGCTCCATTACCTGTGAAAACTATTATTCTTCTGAAATAAAACCCTTCAGATTATATAAATGTGTGTATGTTTCCAGTTTTTTAACGAACATATAAATTGTAATCTGACTTGATTACGATGATGGCAGCAACGCCTGTGTCTGTCTAGAAAACTTGCCAGTTCCCAAAGAGCCTCAGTCCCAACAATCTTGTAAGGTATTTGGTGTGAGACTTATTTCCATTTTAAAGATGAAACAGACACAGAAAAGCTGACTGGTCTGCCATGGAGAACGGAGCAGTGTTGGCTGGAGATTCTCAGTTTACTGATGGGGAAAGAGATTTGGTGAGTGGGTCATATGACATGAATCCAGGTCATCTGATTCCTGGCCCAGTTTCACCCACTAGGCTACTCAGTCTTTTCTGCGCTTTCTTGTCTCTCCCACCCTTCAATTTTCAATAGACAAAAGACCCCAGTTTCATGTTCCAGCAAGTGCGAAGTGTTTTATTACCTTTTTAAAAGACTATTTTCCTGGAGTAATAGTTTAATTTTTAGGACTTTTTAGTGTTAGCATTGAAATAAGAGATAATTAATGTAAAGGTCTTTCTTTCCCAGTTGTTAGCCTATGACCACATGGTCAGTAAGTATCAAAGGTAGGAAGCGAACTCAGGATTTAAAAAAAAATCAGATTGAAGATTGAGTGTGTTTCAGGGAGGGCCTGGCAGAGAAAGGCTGACCATTAATGCGGGTTGGCACCTCGTGTTTAACATAGTCTTGGAGAGCTGGTTGTGGTAGCCAGGATGTGTTAGAGGCAAGATTTAAAGCCAGTTCTTCCTGACTCCAAGCCTGGACTTCTATGTATGGGAATGAAATGTACAGAATATTGTATTATAATATATATATTATAAATATAATGAGATAAAAATACTGCTGGATCATAAAAATAGCCCAAGTAGCACCCCTAGCAGAATAGAAACTCCAATTAAGGGTATTACCTGGAATATAATAAGAACTTAATAAATGCTTGTAGACTCCACCTAATACTTTAAGGTTTCTACTTTCCCCACAATAGCTCTGTGAGTGAGGGAATACAAGAGTTTGTTTTCATTATTTAGAGGAAGCTAAGGTTTTAAAATGAGGGGATATTACATAGCAGGTGAGTATAATAGCTAAAATTTGAACTCAGGCTTCTACTTCCTTTCTATTCTACCCATGATATAGTACTGTAATTTCCAGATTTTTCTTTTACTTAGCTACCAGGTTTACTTCCAACCAGGTTGGAAGCTTGGGATCCTGGTATAGGAACAGAGGTCAGATAGGAAACTTTAAAAAAATTTGAATGATAGTTCATCTTGTTTTTCCAGGAAAAAGAATATGGGAAAAGCAAAAGTCAATTCTTTAAGCTTTTACCTGTTTCAGAATCAGAGAGCTAGAGAGCAGAATGTTCAACTTACTGTTTGGAGTTTGTCCTACTGCCCCACTAGAAAGGAAACCCCTCTCAGGAATCAGCATCTTTTCAGGGGAGATGTTGATTCTTTCTTCCTTTCTTTGTCCCACTGAGGCTA
>JAJPUD010017220.1:0-31871 GCA_023553655.1 Myrmecobius fasciatus | reverse complement strand
ACAATTCACTGAAAAATAAAACTGGGAAAATGGAAAAAGTATGCATTTAATCAAGTAATTCAACTGGCCAGCTACAAAAGTAGCTAAAAAAGATAACTGAAAAAAATAATACTTTAACAATTAAATTTGAACAAATAGAAGTAAATGACTCAATAAGATTTCAAGAATCAGTCAAACAAAAACAAAAAAATGAAAAAATAGAAGAAAATATGAAATATCTCCTAGGAAAAACAACTGACTTGGAAAACAGATCCAGGAGAGACAATTTAAGGATTATCGGACTCCCTGAAAGCCACGATGAAAAAAAGAACCTGGATGCTATCTGCCAGGAAATCATGAAAGAGAATTGCCCTGATGTTTTAGAATCAGAAGGCAAAATCACCATTGAAAGAATTCACCGATCACCTCCAGAAAGAGACCCCAAAGTTAAAACCCCAAGGAATATCGTGGCCAAATTTCAAGACTATCGCACCAAGGAAAAGATATTGCAAGCAGCTAGAAAGAAACAGTTCGAATACCAAGGAACTGTAATTAGAATTACACAGGATCTGTCAGCTTCCACTTTAAAGGATCAAAGGGCCTGGAATCAGATATTCTGAAAGGCAAAAGAACTTGGATTACAGCCAAGAATAAGTTATCCAGCTAGAATGATCTCTTCATTCTTACCTGAAGCATAAATATTTGAAAAATTAGTCATGAAATTTTCAATGTTAGTATCATTTTCCTTGTTTTCTTTACCACTTTGAATACCACAAGTGGATTTTTTCTCTTCTGTACTTCATGCATCTACATACCTGGACAAGAACATTTTGAGGGAAACTTGTTTTGTGATTGTAAAGATATTTGAGGTGTCTTAATTGTGTGTGATTCTTTTTGAAATTGTATAACAATGGATTTCAACAGGAAAATAATCATAGTAATACATCTGAAACTGTATCACATTGTTTTCAGTAAAATCCACCTACATATTTGTTATGAACTAGCTTGTAAAGATCCTTCTATAGTTATTTTGTCTATCATTTTGCTCTTTGCTGTTATTTAACTTTTCAGACATATTTCTTTTGTCTCTCCAACTAAAGTGGAAACCCCTTAAAGCCAAGATTGTGTCCTACATTCATTTTTTTCATGGCATGTAGTACTATCTGTACAATTGATATGTAATAAATATCTCAAAGAGATGTAATATTACATAGTATATATTACATTACACATAATACAATACATATGTATATATAATAAAAGTTATGAAATAGTTATTTCAAGTTATATGAATTTGCTCCTCATTATTGAGTTAAAACAACTTTATCTATTTTTTTTTTGTTTTTTGGGTTTTTTTTGCTGAGGCAATTGGGGTTAAGTGACTTGCCCAGGGTCACACAGCTAGAGAATGTTAAGTGTCTAAGACCAGATTTGAACTCAGGTCCTCCTGACTTCAGGGCTGGTGCTCTATCCACTGTGCCGCCTAGCTGCCCCAACTTTATCTGTTTTTAAAAATTGTATCAAATAATCAATGATTATTGAAATTTGAACACATTTTGGCATCAAAAGTCAATTAGCATTAATCAGTACTTTCTATGTGGGAGATTTAAAATGTTTGTGTTGGAAACTTGAGTTATTGCATCATTTTTATTGGGAACTTCCCTGTAAGAAAATTCCCTCTATCAATACAGGTTGACACCACCTCTGCTGTCTATAGCTTTAATATAGTTACCTAGCACACAAAAGTTAAATGGCTTACTCTGGTTCACCCAGCCATCATATATCAAATGCAGGAGTTAAAGCACATTTCTGTGGCTCCAAGGCATATTATAACCAATAAATCATATATCTGTGTCTCTGTCTTTCTGTGTGTCTCTCTGTCTCTTTATCTGTTTTTGTCTTTGTCACTCTCCTAATCTCTTTTGTCTTTCTCTGTCTCCCCTCCCTTTTCTTCTTCTTCTTTCTCTTCCTCTCTTTCCCTTTTTTCTCTGTCCGTCTCTATCACTGTCTGTCTCTATTTTTCTGTCTCTCTGTGTCTGTCTCTGTTTTTCTGTGTTTCTTTCTGTCTGTCTCTCTTTCCATTTTAGTGTTCTCTAGCAGTATCTGGTATTATGCAAGATAGGAAATATATATATCATGTTATTCTTACTCTCAGAGAAACAAATGTGTAAATTCCTGAAAATCAAAATGGAAAAGAAAAGTAATGTAACTGGAGTGATTAGCAAACAATTAAGCACTAAATTTTGGTGTTCAGATAATAGACAAGAAACTGTGATCTAAGTTAATCAAAGCTTTCAAAGGACATCATCATATGGCGAAAGAACATTTGGAGTTAGAAGACCTTAGTTCAGGTTCTGATGCTTACCAGTAGTTCAATTTGGGGAAAGTATTTTAATCTCTCAAAGGCTGAATTTCCTTATTTGTGAAAAAGGAAACATTAACTTCATAGGGAATTTCATAAATGTTCTAGAAGGAGATAAAAAATAAATTGAATTTTTCTCCACTCCTTTCTTTGGCAATGAGTAGCTGAGATTTCCAAGATGTGCTTATTTCTAAGTAAAATGAGTATTAATTAAAATTTTTATTATAGTTTAAATGGGAATTACTGCTCCAAATAATTTTTTCTTTGTTATGTTTTGGTTCAAAGAGAGATAAACCTCGATCCTTTGAGGTTACTTGATTTTGGTGCATCAAAGTTTGCTCATCTATAAAATGAAGTAAATGAAATAGCTTATTTCTAATTTTTAGTTCAGTTTATGATATATGAATAATGAACATATCTAGGGAATGAAAGATGCTGACTTTAAGACTGGAGAAGGAAAGACAAATCAATCTTCCTCATTCAAATTGTGATTTTAGGGCTATTATCTCAGAAAAAATTCACTCTTTCAAGCTATATATTTTAGTATTTCTCTATCATTTCACTAAATTTGTCCTCCATTCAGATTCCAGGAAATTTGTTGAATATTTTTAATAATTTTATATTCATTTTTCAATATTAATATTCAATATACTTTGAATATTTGAAATGACCACAATTATTATTTCATATTATATTAATTCTTCCTATTATATTAATGAGTCATTATTAATTAAAATCCAAACTTCTTATTTTCTCATTCCTGCAAATTCATGAAATGAGGTGACTAAAGAACATTAATTGACTTTGTGTGAATTCCACGATTGAGACTTCATCAAGTGGAGTACTCTGCTCTTTTAACTCAAAGATATAATCATTTTGCAGCTTTTTTTTGCAAATATGATCATCTGTAAACAGGAATATTAGTTTTAGTCAGTTAAGATAAGAGAGGAGGCTTATCTTACCTCAACCTATATAATACTCATAACTTTGCTTCCCCTAGATATTTCTTAAACTGAGGACCATTTCATTTATATTCTATTTGTTATGCTTATTGGCCTTTTACTCATCATAAATGATAAATAACAGACCTAATCATAAAAAGTGATCTTTATAAAAAGCTGCAAAATTTGAAAATCAAACTGTCTCATTTGATACAAATTCGACCAATTGCAACTGTAGAGCAAATGAAATAACATGTGAATAGTTGCTCTCAATGAATAAATGTTAATTATGTGTCTACTATGTGCTAAGTATTTGATATACAAAGAAAGACAAAATACATTCCTTCAAGAAGTTAAAAAATCTACTAGGGTAAACAACATGCAAATAATTATATACATACCAACTATGTACAGAAGACATAGGAAATAAATGGTAGAAAAGCACTAGAATTAAAAAGGTTTGAGAAGGGTTTCCTGCAAAGGGTGGGATTTTATTTGAGAGAAACCAGGGAAGTCAGGAGGCAAAGATTAGAAGATAGAATATATCAGATAAGGGGGATAGCCACTATAAAAATGCCCTGAGTGGAGAAATGGATTATTCATATTAGAAGATCATAAAGGAGAGTATAGACAAAGCTGACTGGGGGTGTAAATTGTAAAAAAAAAAAAAAAAAAAGATAATGGAAAAGGTAAAGTATTGAGCAACATGCAGGCATAAATGTAAGCAGCCACAACCACCACTGCCACCACCACCACCAACACTACCATAAGGTACAGATGTAGTGAAAAGAGGGATACACAGCGCACACGCACACACACACACACACACACACATTCATATATATATATATATATATATATGGAAATTGTTCAGGGACAACACCCGAAATATACTGGTAATAAAACTTATAGTCAGAGAATTGAAACATATAGTGGAAACAACACTGAATTTGCCTTCAAAGAATCTGAAGTTTGAATCCTGGCCTTTCTGCTTATTAATTGTCCACGTTACTTCTCTGGGTCTGTTTCTTCATCTAAGAAAATTAGAGTTGTACAAGATAAAACCCTTCCATTTTTCAATCTTCAATCATGTACATCATACTACATAACAATAAAAATTAATTACAGTGCCTAATGGAAAGAAGTGAATTTGGCCTCTTAAATATTATTAAGACTTGTTGAAATGACCCACAAGGATTTGAAAATGACACTACCTCTGAAAGAGGTTTTTTTTTTGTTTGTTTGTTTGTTTTTGTTTTTTTTTTTAATTTTGTTTTGTTGTACTTATTTATTTGTTCCAACCAAAACTGTGATTTCATTGTTGGAAGGTAATCCCAAGGAGAAAGGACATACCATATTTAAAAGCAACAGATAAAAAGAGACATGGAACAAAATTATGTATTAAGAAGACATACTTTTGTGAGCAAATCCTGGTGGAAGACATTTGAAGAATAACCAATACATGCAGAAAGAGAAGTAATATCATCAGAATGTGCTACAGAAAGGGGAAAAAAAGGAAATAGGACAGAAAATACATCAGATGCTTAGCACAGAATATAATGGGATATTTGACATTTGTGGAACTATCTGTCAATAATTGGCAGAATTGCTTCTCCTTGCACATTAGTAATTTGATTCTTGATAATTTTCTTCTTCCTCTCACTTATCCTATGGTATAAAACTTGAAAAAAACACTTTCTATCTTTTTATGTTGTTTTTGTTTTTCATTTGAAGTTGTCTTTACATAGGAAATCTAGGGACAAAGAGTAAAATTTGAAAGGAGCCAGATTCATACAATATACAAAAAAAAAAAAAAACCTTTCCAACATTTAGAACTTGTCCAAATTCAAAACAGGTTACTCCATAGGGATTTCTCTCACTTGCTGGATAATCTGTAGTGGGAATTCTTTTTTGGTTATGTACTATACCAAATGCTCCTTCCATCACTTTAACACTGAAATGTTGGGCTCTGTGATTTTATAGTTTAGGGGGGAAATAAGCTATATTTAAACATGCCCCATTGTTCACATTTACATTTGTGGGTCCTCAGAAATATCACAACCTCTCTAAACCTCAATTTCCTCATATACAAAACAGAGTAACTAAGACTTCCATTGTCTTTCTCACTGTGAGTTAGTAAGAAAAAAGAAAGTTGTAGGTTTCTTAAAGTGTTATATTATTGTGAGTTATAAATATTTATATTAAATTTGTTTATCATGATTATCTTGATTCTCCTATTTTAGCTCTAATATGTATGGGGAACTCATTTTAGGCTAATACTAAGAATTGAAGGATCCATATGTCTGCTAATAAAGCATATTTTGAAGAAATATTTCACTTAAATTGACTAAATTATCTAACATAATAATAGTATATTTGTTATTTGTGATTTTATAAAATATTTTTGATACAATACTATATGCAATTATTATCATTCATGATTTTGGAATGCATTATTTGTCCTTAACTGAAATATTTACTCAAACCCAAATGACATAAAAGTTCTACTGAAATCACAGTCCATTGCTTTGTCAAATAAAGGAATAAAATATTTATTTGTCATAGCACTTGTTAGATGATTTTCCTTATTTTTATACTGGACTTGCTCTGTTCCAATTTGAATTTATTTTAAGGTCTTCTCTTTCCTTATTTTTTCGTGTTATTTATTATTTGATCTTCAGTAGAAGATTCATTTTGTCCTATTATCAAAATGATTGAATATTTGATTACATTTGTGGAATTCATCTCCCTTGCTATGAGTCAGGGAAAAGAACAAAGTATGCTTGTTATTAGTCTTCAAAAGTAAATGATCTCATTCTTATATATACTCAATATGTATAACAGATTTCAATGAAAATTATAAAAATGAAAAAGTTCTTAGTGTAAAGTGTATTTTCAAATAATTTTTCTTATCTGATGATTCTGTTAATACATTTCTCATGCTTATATGACACCCAGTAACTTTTTTTGGAAAGAAAATTGGATTTCTTTGGTTTCACAATTAGAAAAAAAATGAATAAAATAATACCTTTTAAAGGTAAGTAATTTTAAAAAATATATTGGAAGGTAATATACTAGAAACAAGGTTTTTAAAGCTATATTTGTCTTACATAACTAATATTTTCCTTGACAGGAAAACATAATGAATGACAAAGCATTCAGTAATTATCTGTAGTCAGAACTTTTCTCCTATAACACACACACACACACACACACACACACACACACACACACACATAGAAAAAGTGATTAATTTCTCTACCTCTACATCTGAATGAGGTTGAAAATTGTAGTACATTGTGCAAATATACTTTGATGTTTTACCCTATCACATCAACCTTCACTCCACTATTTTAAAATCCAGATCCATAAATGAAAATGAACAAGCACTTTTTTATATGATTTCTACTTACCAGGCTGATTAACAAATCCATGCCCTCTGAAATCCATGTGCTCTGAAAAATAATCTAAAATACAAACAACCTTTCTGATGCTACAGAATTTACTCTTACAAACATAGAAAAATTATGTTTCTCTACATTTTGATGGATATGATTTATATAGAAGACAATTTTAAACCTCTTTATTTGAAGCATAAAGAAACTTTAGGGTGTTTCTATTTGTTGAATGAAATGAGTGGAGAAGGAAAATTTTCCCTGGGAAATAAATGATGAAATAACTTAAAACAATTGTACTTGCTTAAATGCTTTTTCTTTTAAAAAGTTTGTGTTTTAATTATAACCATTAGCTGCTATGACTTTCAAAGCTTTTAATTATCTTCAATATGTGACACATCAAAAATTTGAAAAGTACAAGGAAGCCAAGTGACAAAATACATTGTACTCTCTGATGACAATATTAACAGTAGCCGTTTGCTGATGAAGCACTACACTTTACATTTAAATATTGAATATTGCATTACTCATTTCTGGATTGCTGGCCATGTCTCACTTCTCAATCTCTTTCCCAGCATTTTATTGTCTGATAGTACTGCTATTATCTTATCTCTTGGGATTTAGAGAAAATTTGGCATTACGGAAATGTATTGCTTATTGAATAATTTGAAACAATATATGGTGATTTTTAAACTGGGTCAACTTGGAAACATACAAAGACTGACCCCTTAACTCCTTTCCTAAAAGAAAACTTGGGCTAGTCATTATAAATTCATACAATGAAATGGATTCTTTCTGCTTTTAACAGTAAATTAGACTCCATCCCATGCCACCAGAATACTATTTGTATGCAGATTTTGTTATTCTCAATTTTAAAATAGTAATGGGACAATGGGGACAAATCCCAAACAAAATTCCAAATGTCTTTTATGTCAATAATTTCAGCCACCTCTCCCAAACACAAGTGTGAGCAGTTTTTAATCAGCAAAAACAATAAATAATTTGTTTCATTGCTTTTAGTTTCTCTCACAATCTACAACAGGAAAGATTCTCAGTAAGCTGAAAGTAGTAAAAGATGTGGCAAAAGAAACCCAAAATTACTTTCCAAAAACCTGATATAATCTTGCTTTGCATTAATAGAAACATAATGTCTAAGGTAAGGTATGTTTTTGTCAAGAAGATTGGAAGAAGTGGGTAATGAGGTATCCTAGCTTTGATATAGCTGATTCTGAAACTTATTACATTACTCTCTTGTCTTTTATGAAAGATGATCCTATGTCTTCAGTACTGCAGATATCTTTCATGTGTATAGTTAACCCCTGAACTTATTCCTAACATTCTACATCTTAGTAGACACATTAAAGACTTATTAAAGCTCAACACATAAATTAGCTGATATGCACAAAATCACTCAGGAGCCATGAATCATAAATGAAATTCAAATATAGATTGTTTCAAAATATGGAATGTGCTGATGCTATAAACAATATAGTTCTTCTATTTATTATCTAATATTTACAGACATATAGTTAAAATCTTTTCATCTTACTTAGTTGGACCTGCCTGAATTTCCATTCAGTTTGCAGAGACTCCCACAGCCCAGGGTCCCTTCTGCATCAAAATGATGCATTAAAGTGAGCACGTCTACTGAAACATTGTCAATCTCTGTAATTTCTTTTTCAAAATCATCATACTGCATCTCCCAATGATGCTATATCTGGGGTGTCTATCTATACTCATTTCCATAAATCTTATTTTAAATCTCCTCATCTAAAAGGCATCCCAACCTCATAATCTCCTAAATTAAGTGCTTTTATCCCTCATGTTTTCTTTCAATTGAGAATTCATCCTCTTCTTTCCCATGGAATCTTTCCCTATGCATTAAAAATGGTATGCTGTGACAGCCAAGGAAGTGAGGAATCTCTCATGATTCATTGACAGAGGCATCTTGTCCCAGACTAGGGAACTGACATCATTTCCTTACTTGTTCCAGTCAAACCACAACATAATTAGTTTTGGGTGCTGAATTTTAGAAATACTATTGGATTTTGATTCTTGCCAAATAAGTATTTAGTGAAGGTAATAGGGTGCTTTTTTTAAAAGACAGATTAGAAGAGATCCTCAAGTATTTGAAGGTTATTGTGGAAGTGAGTTTAGAAATATTTTGCTTTGTCATAACTAGAAGCAAAGGGTGGGAAAGGAAAAATACAAAATTTTGTTCGATTTTAGGATAAGCTTTCTAATAATTGGACCTTATTTAAAGGAAAATGGACTTCCTCAAGAGGGAATAGAGGGACATCTTAAGATTGTCAAGAATTGACTGTGTGATTTTTTGGCAGGTAGGCTATAAAATAGCCAATAGAAGGTGCAATTCATGTTTAAGAAGTTTTAACACATGCTATGCCATTGAAATTTTTGGGAGGAGGAAGGCAATGGGTTAACTGACTTGCCCAGGGTAGCAGAGCTAGTGTCTGAGGCCAGATTTAAACTCAGGTCTTTTTGACTTCAGGATCAGTGCTCCAACCTTTGCACTATCCTCCCATTAAAATTTAAAGTTTATAGAATCAAAGCTTTTTTTCCCAAAAAAAGTCAGTACACACCAAGTTTTAAATTCACATATATAAAACTTATCCAGTATCTAATTCTTTTTTTAAATTTGTCATAAACATGTATTTATGTGGAGAGAGAGGGAGAGGGGGGAGGGATGGAGAAAGGGAGAGGGAGAGGAAGAAAGAAAGGGAAAGGGAAAGGAATAGGGAAAGGGAGGGAGAGAGACGGAGGGAGGAAGGGAGATATGGAGGGAGGAAAGGAGGAAGGGAGGGAGTAAAGGAAAGAGGGAAAAAGGGAAGGAGAAGAACAGAGAGTTAAAACATGCATATATTCCTAGGAAGAAAGCAATATGAGTGAAGGATCAATTATTCTTGACTAGAAGAAAAGAGGATCTTTTGTTCTCTCTTCCTGTCTCTTCTTCAGGCAACTGGAGCTAGTAGTAAGAGTTCTATAAGATTCTATCATCATCCTTCAATAGCAGTCTGCCAGGGTCCTGGAGAAAATGGAGAAAAAATTAGATATAAAAATATCAGACGCACATTTTTTAACTTCTAGCTTTCCCCAACATATACAAAAGGTGAACAATCTCTTCTGTATTCATTTTTCCATCAGAATTAAAGCCAATTTTGAAAGCTGTTCCTAAACTGATGAACTCTGGGACCATCTATTGTGGAGTTTAATTTCCCTTTGCCAATGATATTAACATTAGACCACCATATAACCATCCAATTTTCTTCTTTCTTTTATTTTTAAATTTCAGTAAAGAAATATAGACAAGACATGACTATAAATTAGTGCAACATAGCCTTTAAGTCACAATGAAGTATTGTTCTTCATGCATTTTAGTCACTTTGGTCATACATAAGACATCTGTACAGTGCATTTCAATGAAATAAGTAAGTGGTTATTGTTGTAAAATATATGACAGGCTAGATGATATGTCATATACAAATGTAACATAGACTCTGTCCCTAAAAAACTCACTACCTGGTAGCAGAGACTACTTCATAGAAAGAAAAGCAATTGACAATTTGAATACCAAAAGACTTAAATTACAATTCAGTGAAATTATATATATATATATATATGAAGGAAATTTTTAGAAGGCTTTTCATTGTGAATAGATAATGAGAGCTTGAGAAAAACAGGAGTCAATAGGATTGCAGAGTCCTAAAATAAATATACTATTATTAATGATTTTTTAAAAATTAAACTTGGTAATATTTAATACCATGAACCTTTTAAAATTTGATTTAGGGTATAAGACTTTCATATACCCAGGTAAAAATGATGAGGATGTTGCTAGTGGTAATATTATAAATGATACTCAGATTTAAATAGTGATAAATTATAACTGAAATATGTATGATACATTCATTTTCCAAAGGGTGTTTTTTAAACATGTTCTTACTTAAGCTATACAAAAATTCTTGAGTTAAATGCTGTTAAATATTATTTTCCCTATTCGTGTGGCTTAATCATTTCAGTAGGGTTTGACGTGTTATGACCTCATTTGAGATTTTCTTGGCAAAGATATTGGAATAGTTTTCCATTTCCTTCTCTAGCACATTTTACAGATGAGGAAATTGTGGCAAACAGGTTAAGACTTTCTCATTGTCACACAACTTGTATATGAAACCAGATTTAAACTCATAAAATATTTCAAGGCTGCCATTCTATAGACATTACCACCTAGATGCCTTTATTCAACCAAATTTTGATAGGTATAATACAAATGAATGGGAATACTTTTATTATTTCCTTTTCCCCAAATTCTATTCCCCTAAACATGGTCCTGGGCATGTATGGGCTCATAAGGATATTCAAGGGTCCTTTATTTCCCTGTTGATACGGATCATTCCCTTTAAATCCAAAGTTCTAATCAGGTTAGTTCCCATGGCCCCTCATGCATAGCATTTTTATGGTATAGTATCTTTCCCAAAACCAGAGAACAGAATTATAAATCCAAGCATGTACTTTTAAATATTATACATGAGGAAAAGTCAGAAGTTCTTTGAGATTTACTGTATTTTGAAGTATGGTTTATTAGTTTAAGGTGTGTCCATATATTTTTTCTTACATAAAACTCTCCTTTGTGACATTTTCTTTTCATCTTTGTGTACATTACTTTGGCTATCATGTAACATGATATTTCCTATACGATGTCCATTCAAATCTCATATTCTACATAATGGAATGGTGATTACAACAGAAACAAAAAAGCATTTTCTTTTAAGTTTGTTTGTCCATGAGAAAGTTGCAGGCATCTCTAAAGATATTCACTTTTTTCTCTTGTTATTGCTATTGACCCATGTCATTTAGGGAGAAAAACTCTATCAATAGATAAGATTCCATTTAGCTCCATTTTTAAATAGCATATTTCATACAATAGAGAAATATTTTGATCCTAATTTTTCTTTTCTTTTCTTCCTTTTTTTCTGTCAATAAATAAAACAATTCTCCCTTCACAGTATCATTTTCCAGATAATATAGATTTTAACCTCTTATAGAGTGTCCATTCTACTGTGTTTAGCAACAGTTTCAATATATTTCATTTTAAATATGAGAATATCTCAGGTACTATATTTCTACCTTGCAATATTATATTCTAAACTCTTTTCAATTTAATGTTTTTGTTTAATTTTAAAGCATCTTTGGCTTCTGCCTGTATTCTTTTTTCTCAGTGTTATAGATATTTGCCATATATTTATTTTTAAACTCTTTGCAGGAAATATATAACTGTGATCAAGTGCAGAAGTAAAGAAATATTATATATAGAGATTCTTTACTTCTCATCTTTAGCATTCTAAATTTGTGGGATCATATCTAAAAGGCTAATTGGCTTTGTATTTAAAAAATCAATTATGAGCAGCACAAGGAATTTTATCTTTCATGAAATATCTCAATTATATTGGAAAAATATATATTTCACTTATGGAATGGGTATTAAATACATAAATTTATGTTAACATTTCTATTGATCTGTTACTTAATCAGTCTGGGTATTATCTACATCAGATCAGTTAGCAATCTGTCCATCTCTTTTTACTCTGGCCAATTATTTTCCAAGTTCTATCTACCAAACATTTTAGAAGTTTTCCTCTATATTGTTTTCTATTTCCTTGGGACCATCACAGAACTTGGTTTTTATTAAGCCTTGTGGTAAATCCTGGGGTACAAACATAAAACTGGAGCAATTCCTATTCTTTAGCTCATATTGCCTTGGGAAAAAGTGTATGCACCTAAGTAAATACACATACTTAAGCAAATTAAGCTTATGGCTAATATTGTATGGAAGGGAAGGCACTTAAACTGCTTATTGAACATTGGTTATGCTTATAAATATATATTAGCCTACTTATAAGTTCATATTTCTCCATTTTCAAACAAAATTAATTCATCTATAAAATAAAGGAGTTGGATTAGATGACCTCCAGGTTCCCTTCAGGCATAATATATCTTTGATTTCATGATTCATTTCCATTTGGGCCTTGTCAAACACTTTTGATGATCATAAATGCTGTTTTATGCTTTGATTGATGTGTGTAGTCAGAGGATGGCTGAATTGAGTTAAGGTTCTATTTATCAAAGACTCTTATGTGATCTAACATAGGCATGGGAAAATCTTTTGGGAAAGGTAGCCAGTAAATTTATTCTTTGCTCAAACAATTCAATTGTTTTGTACTCCACAAACAATAAATAGAGCAGAATACTCTATTCTCTGTACTTTTCAATTGAGTGACTAATGATGCAGTTTCTTAGTTAAAAAATCATATTTATTTTCTCAAATTCACTCACTAAAAATTGTCACACATGAATTTTCTGAGGAAAACAAAAAAAATTACTTTTATTTTCTCATAAAATTTTCAATAGGGTGCTTATAATTTTTTTTGAAAATCTTAAACTAACAGACTATTATGTTAATATAAATATAAAAATAGTCAACTCCAAATGGAACTGAAATAAAACCTATCCATTATTGGCGTCATTTTTAATATGTATATACTTTTTAAGTAAATTGTGTTTTCCAGGTATTAAGTGCTTGTTTCTTATATATTTTTCTTTTTCTTTGTTAACATTTTTACCTTTGCACTGAATACCTTGCTAGACACACTTTTTTGAAATAATTTCTTCTAAAATTTTATACCAAACTAATACAAACTGTTTTCTGCTTACAAAGCTAGAAATGAGAGATATTTTTGGCCACTATTTAATTCCCTTGCTTGTGTTATTTGAGCAAGTGAGACTGGTTTTCCATTTCTATAAAAAGTCATGATCCCTAGAAAGGAGTAGCTGCCCTGTTATAGGGGATAGAAAAGACTCAATCACCTTTAGCATATTAAGGAATAAGAGATCCCAGAGATCTTTGTAGATTCTGAGTATTAAAAATCCAAGGCCAGTGTCTCCAGATAAAAATAACTGACTTTATCTTTCTTTCTGCCATACGTAGGACACTTCATCGAAGATTCTGATGACTAATACTGGTGATATTCTTGGCCTCAAAATCTGCTTTCCTTTGGTGTTGCTCTATTGAGTGCTCTACTGTTGTTGTTCTACTCCTTAGTGTTTCATTTTAGACCTTCACACTTATGTTATTCTAATTAAAGTATCATAAAATGATGACATATATCAGTGGTGTCTGTGCTTCCCTGAAAATACCATCTAAATCCCCCCCCCAAAATTTTGATAGTCTTAAGCATGTGTCTATGAATTTGTGTATATGCATATGTTTGTGTATAATTTGAGCCTTAAAATCTTCTGGAACAAGATTTTTTTCACTAGTGAGGATGAATGTTTTCTATTTAGTTGAAAGGTAAATGAGTGAGAGAAAAGAAAGCCATTTTTTTCAGTCTCCTCTGGGATCTTCTAGCTTCCAGATTCAATACAGAAATACAATGACAAATTGTCCTCAAGTCACTGAAGGGACTCTGGGAAGAAACCAGCATAAAAAGAACTGGTAGTCTCTAATATGGCCCTATGGATAGCTTGCTACTCTAGAAAATTTGAGGAATTCTGCCTTTTGAGTGAAATATAGGACTCTTGATTGAGGTGATTACTTAGCTTTTAAATGAATTCTTTCACTCTGTAATATTTAGTATATATTCTTCTAAGTGTACTTTCTCTAATTTCTGTTCTTCCATTAATTTGGATAAATGGGTTATTATGTGTCAGTAATAAATATTTGGTGGGATCCAATATTAAGTTTGAAGCCTAATGTTTACAGGAGTAGATAAATGTAATTCTAACTTGGTACTCCCTCTCTCTGAAGACAGAGTGAGCAAGTTTCAGGTCCCAAGATCCTGCTTCCCCTTACAGCAGGTATTAAAATTTCCCTTAAAGAATTGCACATGCATTAACATATATTGGATTATTTCTTGTCTAGGGAAGGGTAGAGGGAAGGAGGGAAGGAGAAAATTTTGGAACACAGGTTTGACAAAGGTAAATATTGAAAACATATTTGCAAGTATTTTGAAAAATGAAAAGCTATTATTATTTTTAAAAAGAATGAGAGAAGAAAATGTAATATTAATAGCTATTGCACAGCATATATTAAACTACAATGACTATTCTTGTCTTCTTGCAAGTGACATTATATATATATATACACACACACACACACACATACACACACAATTACATAGAGAGACAAAAAGAGAGAGAGACAGAGAATAGGATCTAGGACATTGTAACTAAGCTTCTCATAAAGGAGGTGATAGATAAAATAAGGTCAAAAGAGTCCCTGCAGAAATTCACAAACAGTATCTGAGTGTGGACATGGAAGGTCAACTTAGACAATCATCCTACCCATCATCAGATAGGTGCCAAGACGGTATACGCCAATGATTTAACCAGATAACCATATATTTTCATTGTCTAATGTGTGTGAATAAGGCCTGGCCACCTCCAGTGAATCAATCAATTTAATCACAATCATAATGGTCACCCATACGTGATCATAATTGCTTTGTAGTCTTCCAAAAGACATGATAATCCAGTCCCTAATGGAAGACTTCTAATTGATGGGAACCTACTACTTGTATTACTAAAAAACCTCTAGTAACATTGAGATAACCAATTTCCCAGTCTTTACTTAAAGTACTTTTTCCTTTTCTGTAATTACTGGGCTATAGTTCCCTGCTATTATCCTTTTTCAAACAGCAACTTATTTTAAGGAAATAATTTTAGGAGTGGTATGAGAATCAGAAGTGCTAAGGCTTTTTCTTGATGCTATCACTAATGAACCATGTAAACTTGGTAACTCAATTTATCTTTGCCTCCTTTTCTTCATGTGTAAAATGAAATAAAGATTTCTAAAGCTTCCTCTATTTCCAACCTTTTATAATTCTATTCTATAATTTGGGACCATCAATGTTTTCTCCATTATCTATGATTTTGGGAGGTGGGAGGAAACACTGACAATAGCCAGGACTTTTTCAAGCTGTATTACATTTTAAGTTCTTTGATGGTAGAGACTATTTTTCTTATTTGTTTCCAAGCAATTAACACATTTTCTGACATTAAGTAAGTGCTTACTAAATGTTTGTTGAACTGAATTTATTGCATTGCTATACATTTTTCCTTTCAGATAGCTTGATAAAACATCAACTTAAAGATTCTCCTTCCAAAACTTATATCCTAGTTATGCAGATGGAAGGGAGTGAAGGAAGGGAGGAGGAATAGAAAGAGGAAGGAAGGAATAGAAGGAAGGAAGAAAGGAATGAAGGAAAAGAAATTGTGGGGATTAAAATTATCCCACTTACAATAAATGAGACCAAGGCAGAGCTCTAAGACAATAGCACTTCATTAAAAGTTCATGGTCCCTTCTAATAAAGAAGACCTCAAATCTTCCTCATAATCAGAGAATCCACCTCCTCTTACGGCTATACTTTCATAGAGTTACAGTTATGCTAACTATATAACAATTATTTAATTGGCTAATACATAGGCTTAAATATGAGTACCAGTATGGTCACAAATTGGGTGAAACTATCACAGTTAGTGACCTAAAGTCACATAAGATAATCATCTGCTCCTATTAGACACGTTATTGGTTCAGAAGTACAAAATTATTTTGGGGGACTTTCTATGATCTCTTCCACACCTGACTTGATCACCATGATATGAATAAACAAGGGTGGAGGGCCTTTAGTTAACTTCCTATAGTTAAGCAGGTGAACTTAAAATCTGCAGCTCACATCCAAGGAACTTTATATATAAAACTTCGGCATACTTCTATCAATTTAATTAATACTAGTTGTAATAGAGGTCCAAATAAATTACTTCTGTCGAAAGAAAGCAAAGAAAGAAGGAAAATGTGAGAAGGTAAAAGGAAGGGAGGAACATTTATTAAGGTCTTAAATATATGATAAGTTGATAAGTACTGGTTTTATAAACTCAAAAATGAAATATTGAAATTATATGATTCCTTGTACCATATAATAAAAATAGTTTTGTTTAATGACTTTATGATTGTTTGTTAATATAAAGTGAATCAGGAAATAGCAACATTTTAAATTGCCAAAGCCATTTATCACTGTCATGGATAAAGACCAGTGCAGCAGCCAAATGGGAAAATTCCTTGAACCTTGTAAGGTTCCCCAGATGTTGTTAGCAGCTACATTGTGCTAATTAGATAAGCCACCAGAACATCACATGGCTTTCCTGAAGAGTTTTGTAGTCACAAAATAATTACTCAAAAGAATTGAATCTAATTACCATAGGGAATACCAGGTAGATAAATAACTCTATTGTCTATATTATGTTGTACCTTTGAATGGATAGTCCACAGAGCTGGTCAATTTATATTTCTTATAAACACTGATGATGGACAAGTAATTGGGCACACATGACACTGCATTAGGCAAAATTTACAATACTTTCAAAAACCTTCATTTTTGTCTTGAACTAAACTGAAACAAATAAAAAAAAACTGTTTTAACACTAATATTCCTATTGGTGATAAATATAATAATTTATAGCTTTGAATCATGGATAAATATAATCTTTTGGTTGTATTTATTTAGTTCTGTTTCAGCTCTTTCACCTCTTTTATGTTTCTGGGAATTTCTCATATTCATGAATTATTACAACAGAATAGAATTTCTTTTCATTCAAATAGGCTTTCAGTAATTCCTTCATCAATGGACATGCACTTTATTTCCAGTTCTTTGTTTGCACAAATAGTGTTACTATTAATATATTGACATATTTTAGGTTTTTGTTTCTGCCTTTTACTTCCTTGAGAAAAAAGTCCATTAGTTGAATCCTTGGGTCAAAGCATATGAATAGTGGCTTTTCTTGCAAAATTTGAAATTTCTATCAAGAATGGACAGATTACCTTACAAATAAACCAATGATTCAGGAGTATATCTATCTTTATATAGTTCATCCAAGAATGAACATTATCATCTTTTGTCTTTTTTGCCAGTTTGCATAGGCAAGACTTCAGAAGAATTTTAATTTTCATTTCTCTTATTACGGGTGATTGGAGACATTTTCAAATTTCAAATTTGAAATTGTTTCATCTTCATTCAGAGAGAGAAGTATGGAAACTGGATGTGGATCAAAATGTAGTATTTTCACCTTTGCTTGTTTGCTTTTTTCATCACTTTCCCCCTTTTGGTCTGATTTTTCTTACACAACATGACAAATATGGAAATATGTTTTAAAAAATTGTACATGTTTAACCCAGATCAGATTCCTGGATATCTTAAGGTGTTTGGAAACAAGGGAAGGAGGGAGAAAAATTTGAAATATAGGATGTTATAAAAATGAATGTTGAAAACTATCCTTCACATGTATTTGGAAAAATAAAATACTATTGAGAAAAAAATAAATCAAAACATGTTAGTGTAATGTATTTTTCAAAAAAAAATAATTTATTAGAATAACAGCATTACTTTACATTTTTGAAATTTTTGTTCCAGGTTTAGTTTAATAAAAGACAGGTGGATTCTCAAAAAAAAAGGGAAAAAATGTTGTATTTCATCATTACTTATCTATTGGGGAATAAAAGTGTTCTGTGTCAGTAATCTTGGATATCAGATTTTATTAATAATACAAATATTTCTTCATGCTAGTAATTCTTACTTTATCATCATTAAATTTTAATGCTAAAATGTTTCATCCTATGTAATCTTACTTATCCATTATTTTCTCATAATCAGTTCTATTCATTATTTAATTAAAACTACTTAACTCAGTTAAAAAATCCTGATTTTATTTACTTCTTTTTTGTTGTATTTATATTCAGGATGAATATTACTCATATATATTCATATAAAACTTATTGCAGTATTGTAGTATATGACATAAAATATTTTTTCAAATCCTAATATCTGTTATACTGCTTTTCTGATTTCTAAGCAAGTTTAATCAAATTAACAATCTAACCAAATTTCTCTCCTTCCCAGTAATTTTTTCTGGGGTTTATAAAATTCAGCTACTATTTCTAATATATTCATTATATTGTTTATATAGTACTTTTTATGAATTTATTCTTAGATTTTTTTTAACCACACACCGAAAAAATCACATTTGCCTTATAAACCAGTTCAAGACCTAGTGAAATCATGTTCCTTTCATTCACACTTTTTCATTTATTTCTATAGAAATTCTAGACCTTTTATCATCCAAATAAATTTTATTATTGTTTCATTTGATTTTGTTCTAATTCTATAGGCTATCTTCTTCATAATAATATTGTATGCAAATAAATCTGTAAATCAATTAATCATGATATCATTGTAATTGTGCTTGGGAAAGTCAGTCAATTATTTGTTATGTGCTTACAATATGATAGGAACCATGTTAACTATTGGGAATATGAGGACAAAAATAAAATGTCCTTGCCTTCAAGGAAATTATATTTGATGGGGTTTAGGAAGAAGAAATATATATATATATATATACTGAGATAATTACAAAGTATATTTTAAAAATTAAAATTTATTTCAAGATCAAATGCCTAAATGACTGGGTATATCAATATAAACCTCATGTAGAAAAACTAACTTGACTAGTGTTTTGAATAAATAAGTCACTAGACTTAATGCTGCTATGGGACAAAGAATTAATTCCTTAGGGGAAGGAAATATAGTTCTAAAATGAATGAGATCTGGGAATGGCACACATTTTGTACTCTCTGAGAACAGAGGAGCATAGCAGAAGATTAGGCTTGTAAACACGTGAAAGGACAGCAAAGACTAATTCATGACTTGGAAAGCAAATAGAGTCATTTCCACACACACACACACACACACACACACACACACACACACACATCCCAAAGCTTATGTTTCAGGCAGGGCACTTGAAAAAAAAAACTGTTGGAAATTAATTATAAGGAAGAATGATTAGTAGTCAAAGGGCTGGTTGAAGGGATGAGGAATATCTTCTTCTTCTTTCTTTTCCCTACATATGTTTAGGCAGAGTTGGGGGAAAATGTCTTTATTTTTTCTGTTCAACATGGCTATAGGTATTTTATAAAATTAATTCTCTTTTTATAAATTAATTGTCAGGTGGACATGTTAATTGACTGGGACACAAAAAAAGAACAAGTAAATTATTCAGAGGCACACAGCTAGTATATCTGGCCAGACTAATAAGGCCACACTTCAATGTAATGGAAGGTTACCCTGATTTACTTCTCCTTTATAAAGTAAAACCAGAAATTCTCAAATAATTTTAATGTGTCACTTACTCCTTTGTAATCTTTTAAAACATATGTATTCTTTATCAGAATCCAATCAAAATAATTCATAATTTATTTAGAAGTTAGTGGGAAAATGTTAGCTTTTCTTTTTTTGTTTGTTTTGTTTTTCCCATCCAAATGTAAAGATCTCTTGAAATCTATCTTTTCACCTCTAACAAGTTAGTCATCCATGAATTAAGCAAAAGAAAAGAAAAGGCCTATATCACTCAATAAATTGCTATATAGACATGGCCAGAAAAATTCAAAATTTATCATTTAATGGCCTGGTTATTGATGATGATGAATAATTGTCTTGATCACTGAATAGCTGACATTATGACAACAAAACTAGCTCTACCCAGCATACAATTATGTCTCTAAAATTTAGAAGTTACACTTCTACTATCTTTCTCGGTATTGCTATGAGACCAAATAGGATTATACATCAAGGAAACTATTAGTTGCTGAAAAAATAAATTAGTTTATAGTGATGTCAGAAAGTGCAAGTTCAAACAACTAACTGATCTACTTAGAATCAACTGAATATAAAAGTATTAATTTTTTGGTGGGGGAATAATGACAAATAAAGCAAAAAGGACAGATCAGCTGTGGCAGGTGAATGGTAAGAAAGGGGATAATATCCATTGAAAGTTATCAGATAGATTAACATTCATCTATCTGATATCCCCCATGGTAACTAGATTTAATTCTTTGAGTAATTTTTTGTGACTACAAATATCTTCAAGAACGCAATGTGATGTTCTAGTCTGTTATTAAATTAGCACAATATAGCTGCTATAGGGAAGTTTAAAAATAAGTCATAAAATTTTTAGAATTCTGGAATAATTATTTTGGATATTTTTTTTCATTTTGGCCACTATGGAAGGCTTTAATATTTCAGAAGCAGTGGACAATGATTAAAATAATGTTTTAGGAAAATCCCATATGAAGGAATAGTATAGTATAGTGGATATGAAAATGGCCTTGGATCTAGGAGAAACTGGACTCAGATATGACCTTTGACATATAGTAGTTTTGTGGTCCTGGAAAAATCACTAAACCTCTTAATTTTCTAGACAATTCTCTAAGACTACAAATTTTAAACTTGTCAATTTTCATTGGTAGGGAGAATTTCCACATCCATAGTTCACTACATTAGTGAAGCCACAAATATTATGCTTACCCAAATGTGGTAACTATATGTGAATTTTATATTCGGAAAGACACAATATATTAATAGTGAAAAGAGTACAGAATATGAAGTAGAGGTAGCTCTGTTTGAATCTCACCTTGGATACTTAGTTGTCATGTGATCTTTGGCAGTCACTTAGTGTCTTTAAACCTCAATTTCCATATCTATAAAATGGAAATAATTAATACAGTTAGTTTCTACATTAAAGGGTAATTTGGAAGATCAAATGAAATACTGAACAAAAAATCCTTTTATAAATGTTAAATCTTAATTAATTAATATTGTTATTGTGGATTGGGATGGAAGGGAAGCTGTAATTAGGGAAATTTGCTAGGTTTGCTTCACCTCATTGGGCAGGGCTAATAATTCCTTTTCCTAAACAATGGAGAAGTTATTTCCTAAACTTTGCTTCTTCAGTGAAGCAAGTCTGCTGACAATTAGCAAATCTGTTTTTCTTCTGACAAAAAATCATTTACCCATCTCTCATAACTAAAACCTATTTAAATATATAAAACATATTTTGAAAAGTTTAGTGGCATATTTCCCCACAATGCCTAAACTAATTATTTTTTGTGTTAGTTTCATAATCATTATTCCTTTAGACTCTGTGGAAAACTGAGATCAATGAAGCATTTATTTAACATTTATTATATTTGTGCTCATCTTCCATTTCAGATTTGCTATCTTCTGAAATTAAGTGAATTTAAAGGTCATTGAAAACATAAATACATGCTTGTAATAGCAAGAACAGTGTTGGAGTTGTTGGGGAAAAAAGGTTGAAAACTACTCAATTATCTTAACAAAATTGACCAATTCTTTTGAGAATATGGACAACACTTAATTTTATAAAATTCTCAATATCTCAATTCCAGAGTGATAAAATAGCAAAGTTTAGCTATTTCACCTCATCAAAAGGTAATTTAAAACTGGATGTGAAGCTTTTTGTACTGAGTCATTTACTAACTTCAAGTTATTGGGGACAATCCAGAGATGAGACATAGATAAATAGATAGATAGATTATTGTGGTTAGATAAAGGGATAAGAACAGGGGAGAGAGAGAGACACAAACACACAGAGAATTTAGCTTGTGCATTGTTCAAGGCACATTAACATATTGTAATTACCTTTGCTTGCAATACCACATTAAATACCATTTGATTTGAAGCACAGAAAAAAAAAAAACATTGGTTTTCTAAAGAAGTGCTATTTCAACACTATCATTACCTTTCTGCTGATAAAAAAGAAATAAAAGAAAATGGAAAAAAAAATCTCTCCATAACTTAGTAGACTTAATAGAAACAGCTTTGAGAAGTACTTCATCTGAAAAGTTCTCACCCCATAGCCAACATGGTGATAAGCCTCTCCAATTTAATGTAACAGGTTCTTGGACTAGAGAAATGCAGACTATATGTAGGCACATATTTAAAGATTTCTGCCAATTGCTAGATCCTACACTTTGGTGAAATAGAATTTGGGAACCCAGACAAATTTTTTTTCTGTAATGAAAATCTTATACCACACATATGAAAGACATACTATTGCATGCTATTTTTGTTAAGATTTATACTTTCCACCAATTGAATATTTTGAAAGGTAATGTTTCAATTCATTTTGTACAGTCGATTTTTGTAACCAATATGATTAATCCTTCCACTGAAATAAGTTGAAATGTTTTAAAGATAAGGTTTGAAGCCTATATGTTTAACCATTTGGGGCATTACATTTGACATCGTTACCTTTTCATTATTTGAAATGGAGTTAGTCATAATAATTCACCATTTTCAACCCAGCTTCATCAGAAAAATAGTGGGCTCAAGGCAGATTTCCATTGCAAATGCATCATTATAAGTCACTTGGCTAACATTTTAATGGAAAGATACTTTTTTGTTTGTTTGTTATTAAAATAACTCACCTGAGTATGTCCAAATGGCTATCAAATTTTGCATACTCTTTTATCTTGTAATATCATTACTAGGTTTGTATTCCAAATGGATCATTAAAAAAAAAGAGAGAAAGTCCAACATGTACTCCTTTGTGGTGACAAAGAACTGGAAAGTGAAGGGATGTCCAGCAATTGAGGAATGACTGAACAAATTATGCCATATTAATATTACGGAATGCCATTGTGCTATTAGGAATGAAGAACAAGCAGATTTCGGTTAAAAAAAAATTAGAAAGATTTATATGAACTGATGCTGAGTGAAAGCAGAACCAGGAGAACATTGTCCACAGTAACAGCAACATTTTGTAATGATCAACTATGATGAATTTAGTTCTTCTCAGCAATACATTGATCCAAGACAATTCTAAAAGACTACTTGTGATGGAAAAAGCCATTAATATTCAAAAAAAGAACTATGGAGACAATGTGGATTGAAGCATACCATTTTCACTTTATTAAAATTTGTACTTTTTTGCTTGTTTGTTTTCTTCTCTATGACTTTTCACATTTTGCTCTGGTTTTTCTTTCACAATATGACTAATGTGGAAATACATTCAACATGATGGCAGACGTATAGCCTATATAGGATTGTTTGTTTTCTTGGGGAGGGAAGATGGAAGGCCCAGATAGAAAAATAAAAATTGAACTCAAAATCTTACAGAAATGAGCATTAAAAACTATCTTTGCTGAGTTCAAATATGGTCTCAGACACTTAACATTCCCTAGCTGTGTGACCCTGGGCAAGTCACATAACCTCAATTGCCTCAGCAAAAAGGGAAAAAAAACTATCTTTGCATTTAATTGGAAAATTAAATGCAAAAAATAATAAAATAGCTCACATGAATTGAAATCACCTTTATGTTTGTAGACACAATGAAACAGAAATTTTAGTTATTATAAAAAGCTAATCTTGAAGCCAGAGCACATAGACATTAATAGAGGAAAATATGCTGATATCCTAGTCTAAACTCTTCATTTTAAACTTTGGCATCAAATTTATTGCTACTTGCAGAGGGCTACAGATAGTGGGGGAAATCTTGGTGATGTATAAGACACTTCAGCCCAAAGGGAACCTGCTGATAATGTCTGCTTTGGCTCCCATAATCCCTAAAGGCTCTTGACCTTCCAGAGCTGTCAGGGGGCAGTGACAATCTGTATTGTAATTAAAGCAGTGTGATACCAAGTGACAAAGAGTCATCTATATCCAATTGCAAGTTGTTTATGTGGTCTCACACACAGTATATAGTTAGTGGATGTTCAGCATTGCTTTGGTTATATAAGGGCATTAGGGTATATAAGGCAGAGGGAATTTGGAATAAACGGACTCCATGTTTGACCATCCTCGTATGTCTAGCCTCATTACTCCTCCACTAAAACCAAGGACTGGGAGTTGGCAGTGGGAGGGGGAGAGGTACTAAGGCCCTCCAGAGAGCTACTCCAGACACAACATTTGGCACCCAACATGAGGCCCTAGAAACATGGGACCCTAGAAAGTAGGGTTCACAGAAGCTTAACTGACTTGATCAGTGAATTCAGTGGAGGAGTCTCTGTGATCCACATAGGGTAAGAAGGAAGATTTGGTAAGGGCTGATCTAGTTACTTTCATTTTTTTCAGCTGAAATGGGGCAAGTCCTAACAACAGAGCCTCCCTCTCGAGGGAATTATGAATAAGACTTAGCAAGGTTGGTTGGTGACTCAGAAGTAGATCACAGAGTTCTCAGATGCTCTGGAGTGCATATCTTAGTGGCTCTCCAAGAAAGAGAGTTTGGAGCCAGAGATGTGGAAGGTAGTGGGAAAACAATGGGATACAATTGGCCTTAAGGAATCCCACATATAAGAAAAAGAAAAAGAAAGATTTTAGAATGGGGTGTCAAACAACGAAGTATCAGGAAAAAAAAACAAGCAGAGGGTTGGTGCCCATAGCCATGGAGAGTACAGCACATGGGACTGAACTAAGAACTTTTTAGTATTTTGTTGATTTATATTGTTTGTTACTGCTCTGGGAGGTTTGAGGGGCATGGGGAATTGGGAAGGAAGGGAGATAAGGAATGCCCTGGGAGGTTTGAGGGGCATGGCACTTCTCTGTTTCTCAGCCTGCCTTCATTTCCCCCTAATCCTGCACAGACGTGCTTGGGGCATCCTCTGCCTCCACATCTTCCTCCCTCAACTCCACCTTCATGGGCTGGAGGAGGAGGAGTGGGAGGGGTGCCCTTAAGTTTTGTCCTCCTATGTTCAGAGGCAAAGCAAAGGAGAAGAGACATTTTACTGCAGATGTGATTACTATTGAGTACTTCTACTTTTTAGGCAGGGCCCCTGTGGAAGCCCTACCAGCACTCTCACCTGTTCCCATTCAATGGAGAACTAATACATCAGTGTGGGTGGAAGAGTAACTTTTAACCAGTGAAAAAATCCAGGCCTTATTAGATATAGTACAGGAGCAACTTGGCCAAGGACACCTACAACCTTCTCTAAGTCCTTGGAATTCCCCTGTATTTGCTATAAAAAAAAAATAAATCTGGAAAATGGAGGATGTTGATTGGTTTGAGAAAAGTAAATAAACAAATGGAAATTATGGGAACTCTTCAGCCTGTACTTTCATCTCCTATTCAGTTGCCTAGGAAACAGGCTTTGGGTTATAGACATTAAGGATTGCTTCTAATCTATCCCTCTGGATAAGGAGGATATGAAAAGATTCACCTTTTCAGTGTCCAGCATTAATTTAGTTGAGCCTTATAAAAATTTGAATGGACAGTTTTGCACAGGGATTAAAAAATAGCCCTGCCATGTGTCAAATGCATGTGGCTGCTGCTCTTACTCCAATAAGAAAAGCATTTCCAAAAGTTATGTTATTACATTACATGGATGATAACTTGAGGTTTGCACCTGAGAAGCAAATGATAGAAGCATGTTTAAAAAAGACCATAGAAACTCTAAGGAACTAATGATTGTATATAATCTCAGAAAAAATTCAAAGGCACACTCCTTCAATATTAGGATATGAACTATATCCCAAGGTACTTATGGTAAAAAATAAAATAAAAGCAAAAAACCAACAAACAAAAAAAAAACTCTTCCTTTAGGAACAGAGGAGTTGAACATCTTAAATGATTTTCAGAAATTGATAGGATATATCCAATGGATGTACCCAGTGTCAGGCTTAACTATTTATCAATTACAACCATTATATGACATTTTAAGGGGAGATACTGCGTTAGACTCACCATGCCAGCTTACAAAAGAAGCCCAAGAGGCTCTGAGAGTGGTTGAACTGGTTTTACCGATGTGGTTGAAAGAGTCACTCAAAAACCCTTGGAAATAACAGTTTTTTTGCTGCAAAAGAGGCACCTACAATAGTCCTTCAACAAGGAGACAGTATGATCAAGTGGGTGACTTTCCAAGCATAACCAGACCAAAGCCTTATTCCTTACCCAGTGTTTGTGGATAGAATCTTACTAAAAGCCATTAAGTGAGTAATACAATTATTTAGGATAGGACCTGACAAGATATACACATAATATGCCAATGCACAAATCAATGTATGTTGTGAAACCATGCCAGAGTGGCAAATTTTATTGGTCATATCTCCAAATTTTACACATGGGTCTTCTTTAAAGGTAACCTGACTATTACATAATTGGCCAAGGATTTTTAAAGTAAAGGTTTCTAAGGTTCCTTTTAAAGGATCAACCATTTTTAGACATGCATCCAAATATAACATTTGTGCTGTATATTCTCCTGACTTAGCTATAAAAAGAGTAGTCAGAACTTCATTTCAGTCCACTCAGCAGAATGAGTTATATGCAATTATGCTAGTTCTTAGTTATTATTGAGGAGATGTAAATATAATAGCTGATTAAGTTTATTCAATAGGTGTAGTACAAAAAATTGCCACAGCCCTCCCAAAATTTGTAGCCTCTAACATATATCAGCTTTTTAAGAAGCTCCAGGAGAAAATGAGAAAACATCCAGGTAAGTATTACCTCTTGCATGTTTACTCTCAGAGAGGACTTCCAGATTCTGTTTTCTATAGAAAGTCAAGGGCAGATCACATTCTCATCATGTTAGTTAACACTCCTCTATTTCAGGCAGCCCAAGAATCTCATTCTAAATTTCATCAGGCTGCACAAGCTTTATGTCTGCTATTTGAGATAAAAAGAGAGGAAACTAGGAACATAGTAACACCCTATATGGCTTGCCTTCTTTTCCATGCTCTTAAGCTCCCTCCAGGAAACAACCCTTGTGGTTTGAGACCCAATGAAATTTGGCATGTGGATATGACCCATTATAAATCTTTTGGTTATCTATCTTTTATCCATGTTGTAGTGGACATCTTTTCAGGATTTACTTTTGCAGTACCAGCAGCAAAATAGACAGACCAGGTGGTCACTGATTTCCTTACACAGGCCTTTGCAGTTATGAGTGTGCCACAAGCAATAAAAGCAGATAATGGACCTGCAAATACTTATAAAAATTTTGCACACTTTTGTGCACAGTATCAGTTTTCACACACCACTGGCATACCTTTTAATTCTCAAAGACAGGCAATTGTAGAAAGAAGGAAAAGAGACATCATGATGCCACTCCAAAAACAAAAGAAAGGGGAAGCCACAGGTAACCCTAGAGAACTTCTAAACTTAACTCTTTAAACTATTATTTTTTTGATTTTTTGATGAAGATACACTGGCTCTGGAAGACAGGTTTCATAATCCTCCAGAAGGGCAGTGTCCAGTGCAAGCAGCTGCAATATCTTTAGATAATCACCAGGTGATGTGGAGAGATCCAGAGAGTGATGAATGGCAGAGGCAAGATATGTAAACTGCTTGGAGCAGAGAATTTGCTTTTGTCTCTACAGATGAAGAAGGAATCTGATGGGTGCCAATGAGTTATATTCACCTTGTCCATCAGAGAGAGACAGAAAAAGAGAAGACGCTCAAAGCAAAAAAGATCCAAGAAACATTGGATGGTTCCATCTCTGACTATATCCACTACTGAAAGTGCATGGCAGTTAACCCTATGTGTATGGCAATTGACTAATGAACATCACCATGACCATATAAATAATTGCTAATGAGACTGATGCAAGACTTCAAAATCTGCAGGAATCATTGGATTCCCTGACACATAAAGTGATGGACAATGGATTGGCTTTGGACTAAATCTTGGCTGCTGAAGGAGGTGATTATGTTATTGTGAATTGATAGTTACTTTCTATACCTTCCTCCTGGGACTCATGGAAGTCTTTTATAGTATCTTATTCATATTATTTGTTATATTACTACTTACCTGTGTGATATTACTACTTCCTTGTGTGATTCCTCATACACTGATGTATTTAACTACTGATGTATACCTGCTTCAATTAAAACAAAAGAAAAGGAAAGATGTAGAGGGCCACAATTAGTGAGGAAACTGTGGGTGAGGTATAAGACCCTTCAGCCCAGAGGGAATCTGCTGACAATGTCTGGTATAGCTCCCCATCTACCCTAAGGGCTTTTAGCCTTCCTGAGATGTCAAGTGACAACCTGTGTTGTAATTAAAGCAGAGTGATATCAAGTGGCAAAGAGTCATGTACATGCAATAGCAAATTGTTGATGTGGCCCAGCATGTGCAGTATATAATTAGCATGTGTGCAGTGTGCTTTGGTTATATAAAGGTATTAGGGTATATAAAGCTGAGAGAATCTGGAATAAAGGGACTCTACGTTTGAACATCCCAGTGATTCCTGCCTCTTTACTCCTCTTCTAAGAACAAGGACTCAGGTTGGTACCGAGATCCTCCAGAGAGCTAGTCCAGACACAACAGCTACTTTCCTAAGGTCACAGAGTAGCTGGTGGTAGAAGTGGTAAAATTTAAGCATCCTAATTATCAGAATGCTAATGTTTGCTAATAATGCAAAATTGCTAATTTTGTTGATACTGTGACATTCTTATTCTGAGGGTAAATGTCTTGTTAAGTAAATGTCTTGTTAATCTTAAAGTGCTACATAAATGCTCATTGTTATTATTTTACACATTATCTCCCTATATAGTCACTAAGAAAACATTTCTAAGGTTTTTTTTCCCTTTAAAAAAAGGGCCAATGCATTTTTCCCCATCATTAAATTATTTGTAATTCCTCTTTTATAAGTCATGAAACTTTTCAAGTCTTTCATTCATATCCAACAGATGATTTTAGATTCAGAAATGATCTTCTGAGGTTTAAGGAACACAGAAAAGTGTATCTATAAATCAAAAATAAAGCACAATCCAATAACACAAAATGATTCATGAATGATTTATTTAAACACTTACCTCATCTAAAGATAAGCTGGGGACTTGTAAAGCTAATGAATAAGCTCATAAATATTTTCCTGAATTATTCATTTGTTTGTTCCTATATAAAGAATGGTGGATATTCATTATGCAAAAAATACTTGTACCATAAAATGACCTTTAAAAAAATTAATCAAATGAACTTTCATTACAATTACTGGCCAATATTGCCATCATAAGGAAAGCTAAAACATCTATCCATATTTTGTGGTTGGGGTTGGGAGTAAGGTGTCTAGAGGAAATGTGTATTAGTGGAAATTTTCTAGGTCTTGAGTCAAGAATTAGAAAGGTGCAAATGTAAGTTCTTAAAGCAGTTATAAGCCTGTGTGTAAATCATTTAATATCTCCATGGCTTATTAATTTTTTTTTGTTTTTGCAAAATGGATATAATGATAGGTCTTGCAGTACCTGATTCACAGGCCTACTATAAGGATCAAACATAATAATATTTGTAAAGCTTTATACAAATTTTAAGGAGCAACAAAAAGTCCAAAACTAAATTTAAAATGGTCATTTCCAAATTTTTTGATATATATTAAATTTTATCTGTGGGTATTCATTCCACTGATGAAGATTATGATGTATTACATATTGATATATATATAATTTTAAGGAAGGATTATTTCCTTAATTTTTCATACTTTATAGAAACAGAGAGAATGGTGATTGGCACAAGGAATTAAAAGAAACTATTTCATTTTCATATTTGGATTATTTTTCCAGCAATGGGCAGTGTTTGTTGCAGATTTATCAATGCATTTTCTTTCTATCACTTATGATTGGTTTTCACATTGTGCCCTGGAGCTTATGGTGATCAAAGAAAGTATTGAAAATAGACAAATTCAAATAGGGCTCAAACCTATGGCCTTGAAATATTTGAGAACATGAACATAATGAATAGAATATGAAATATTTGTCGATTGGTTGATTAATTACTTGATTGCTTGATTTACAATACCCTGATATGTCCTCCCAATTAAAAGCTGGCAGTAGAGGAATACTATTTAGTGTAGTTTGGCAGCATGATGTTGTCTGCTCCTTGGTGTGGTTGTGAAAGAGTTTAGAGAAGATATTGAATGAATGAGTTGAATGAATGAGTTATAATATGATGTGTTTCTGAGAGAATGTAAAGAATAAACATGAAGGAGGAAGAGGTTCTCCATTGTATCATGAGAAACGATTATAGGATTGTGGGATTGAGGGAAATTACAATTGAATGAGATTTTTCAGAGTTAGGCCATGCTAAATAAATGCTAAGTGCTATGATCAGAGAAAGATAGAACACTTTTGTCTATGTAGCTTGTAAGAAACATTATAGTTCTGTTTCCTAGACCAATCTTAAAATTCTGGGAAATGGCAGAAGATGAAGGTTTTGGATATGGAAACAATTCATAGTTCTTAGTAAGGGCCAATTTCAATCACAATGTAGGAGATTAAAGGACAATGTTAATATTATCTCTCTATATGCATGGAATTTGATCCCTTGAAAAAGTGATTTGGCCATGAGAAAACAGTTTATACTACCAAAACTCACAAGAGATTAATTTATGAAAGAAAGCCACTAATCGTTTACCATGACAAACATGATTGACAAGGGGTGTTGATTAATCTCTAGATGTATGTCCTCTTCAAAGGAAATTGACTTAACAGGAGAAAATAATAAAAAGGAGAAATCCATTGAAAAATATTACAAAGTATTTCAAATACTAAGGTACTTACAACTTATACAGATGCAACCATTAAAGACTCTGAAGAAATAATAATAAAGAATAATAAAGAAAGAAAAATAATGAAAACTTTTTATACTTGAGTGGATATTCTTTGCTTATAAATGGGTTATAGAACTACCTAAATTATTTTGTGAGTTTAGTCTACTGCAATCAAGCTACCAAGGAGGCACTTTATAGCTTTGAGATAATAAGTTTAGCTCCCGATCACTAATGATTAGAGAAATGAAAATTAAGACAACTCTGAGGTACCACTTCACACCTTTCAGAATGGCTAAGATAACAGGAAAATATAACGATAAATGTTGGAGGAAATGTGGGGAAACTGGGACACAGTTGTGGATGGAGTTGTGAAATAATTTTACCATTCTGGAGACCAATTTGGAGACCATTCTGGAGACCAATTTGTGCATAAACTATGCATAACTTTTGATCCGGAATTGTCTCTACTGAGTCTGTAGTCTAAAGTAATCATAAAAAAGGGAAAACAACACACATGTGCAAAAATGTTTGTAGCAACCTTTATTGTAGTGGCAAGAATTGGAAAATGAGTAGATGGCTATCATTTGGGTAATGGCTGAAAAAGTTATGGCATATAAAAGTAATGGAAAATTATTGCTCTATAAAAACGGGGAAAAAGCTGATTTAAGAAAGGCCTGGAAAGATATACATGAACTGATGCTGAACAAAACAAGCAGAACCAGGAATACTTTGTACTCAATAACAGCAAGAATGTGTAATGATCAACTATGAACAACTTGGTTCTTCTCAGTGGTTC